>BJBW01006624.1:17872-99047 GCA_004320125.1 Scolopax mira
AAAATGTCAATGAGCAAGCAGTGTGCTCTTGTGGCCAGGAAGGCCAACGGAATCCTGGGCTGCATAGGGAAGGGCTAGTTGGTCGAGGGAAGTCATTCTTCCCCTCTACTCGGCACTGGTGAGGCCACAACTGGAATATTGCATCCAGTTCTGGGCTCCCCAGTTCAAAGGGACAGGGTACTACTGGAAACAGTCCAGCGAAGGGCAATGAAGATGATTCAAGGATTGGAGCATCTCCCTTATGAGGAAAGGCTGAGAGAGCTGGGACTCTTTAGCCTGGAGAAAAGAAGGCTGAGGGGAGACTTTATCAATATCTAAAGGGTGGGTTGAAGGAGGACAGAGCCAAACTCTTTCCAGTGGTTGCCAGTGAGAGGACAAGGGGCAACGGGCACAAGTTGGAACATAGAAAGTTCCATTCAAATATGAGGAAAATCTTCTTCATGGTGAGATTGGCAGAGCCCTGGAACAGGCTGCCCAGGGAGGTTGTGGAGTCCCCTTCTTTGGAGATTTTCAAGACCTGTCTGGATGCTCTAGTAACATGCTCTAACATGCTCTAGGCAATCCTGCTTCAGCAGGGAAGTTGGACTAGATGATCTCTATGGTCCCTTCCAACTTTAAAATAATTCAGTGAAAAAAAATTCAGTGAAATTCAGGCATTCCTGCATCTGTGGTTCAGCCAAGTAAGTTCCTAGATAATGTCCCATGATTAATGTTGAGTCCCGATAATAGAATGTTATTAGAGAAAACAAACTTGGAACAAATCTGCTGTATACATTATATACTTTACTGCCATCTGTGGGTGTCTATAATAAATGCAAATTAAAGTCAGTGGTTACAGAGTAATTAATGTTTTGCATATGTGACGAAGAATTTCTTAGAAATAGTCCTATAGTAGGCAACTTCATTGTGAGAATTCTCATTAATTTTTTTGTACAGATAATTAGTATTTGCAGAGTAAAACCAGCTTTAGTGGAGAGAGTCCTTTTGGCCTTGGTTGCCTTGAAGGACATCATTCTGAAGTCCACTCTGTAAGGAAGGATTATGTATTATATGTAGCCTGTGCTCTACTGCCATACACGGTATTGGATGTGAGAAATTGTTTTTGTCCTTTCATACTGTGATTCATTCGCTATTCAGTCCATGTGCTAACAGTATCTTCCCCCCTTTTATGTCTCCTTGAGTTGTAAGTGACATTTTACCTCCTTGTGTTTTGTATTGTTTGCCGAGCAAATATGCCTGTATAAAGAAGAAACAAATTTTATCTCCCTTAGTGCTACATCCAAAAACCAGGAAAAAAACAAAGCAATATAAACAGGGAATTGCAGAAGATAAAGTAAACCTAAATATTATGATACCAATAACTTGCATCAAGTGATGACGGTTTTTGCTGATAGCAAATACACTGTTGCAGATGGTTTTGCACTAGATTGACAAAAGGGGTGCAATAGTTCAGCTCAGCTGATTGTGTTTGGAGTTATTTATGAAGTTGGATGGGTAGTGTCTGGTTTTACTGGTTTAAATTGTGTTTCTTCAATAAGTTTGTGTGCAAAATTCAAGAGTCATCATGTGCTAACGAGGGCAGGTGAGCAATGTGGTGGATGTTAAGATAAATGACTTGTTAGATGCAGCATTCAGCAAGCAGCTTTTGGAAGAATTCCCGGCTTTTGAACTATTACAAAGCCATGGTATTTCAAAAGTTGTATATTTGCAAATGAGTGATAGATGGACTGTCACAAACATTCTAGTTATTTATGGTCATCAGCTAAACCACTGGGATGAAGGTACTTTAGCACTAAAGTAGTTTGTTTGGTTTTCCTTTTTGAACAACTGGGAAATTATTTTTTTCATAGGCTGCTTTTCAGAGTGAAGGTTATTTCAGTACCTACCTTGTGAACTTGCTGTATTGGTGTGCATGATGGAATTTCCCTCCTTCCCATAACAATTAGGCATTCAATCCTCAACTGTGTTTGACATGAACAGTTCCACATATTTGTATTTTTCTCCAGATATTTTATATGTCAGAGAAGATTCTGCTTTTCTTCCCCCACCTCCCCCACCTGACAGTTTGGAGGTGTTAATTATGTTGATATGGAACTGTAGTCATCTGTATGTCTACAGATGTCAGGGTTTCTAGTTACCTACAAGCTGTATTACTATATGCTGGAGTGAATGTATCTGTTTCCATGCTTTCTGCTTGGCAGTTGCAGTTTAAAGGAAAAAAACTATTCTTTCTGCCTAATGCTGAGTTATTTGATTGATATGTCTGATAAAGCTGTCTTCACAACAGTTAGTTTATTCCTTAACAAATATCTTTGGGTGTTTTGGTTCTTCTCTTTGGCTAGATTTCAATCCCAAACATCATGGTCGATTTTACTGGCTATATATCACTATTTTACTTTTTCTCAAGTTCTCTTTCTCCTTACATGTTTCCTTTTAAAACACAGAACTATATGCCACCTTTTCATAGCCTGCTTCAGTTCTTATCTGAATGTTTCTCTGTCCTCTCTTCTCTTTTGGTATCCTGCTCCATTTATTTCTTTTCCCTTTTGCTGCATATTCATTCATGTTAATAAGAGCACATTCCTTCTGCTGTCCTACATGGGAAGAGGAGAATTTACCAACCACCTGAGAGGCAAACTAAAATGAGGCTTCTACTGACGGAGAGTACGTGTGCAGGACAGGTCCTCACACATCCTTCCAGCAATGCCTGAGGGCACAACTTTCTTCACCTGCCACTCTCACAGTGCTCAAAGTCCCGCAGGGCTGTTGGCCATCAGTCCTCCAGCGCCCTGCCGGCTCTCTCTGTTCTACTCGAGACACTGAGTCTGGCAGCTTCCTTCCTTCATTAACCTTCCATGTAAAGACAGGACAATTTCTCCTGTTCTTTATTTACTCTCCGCCACTTTTCTATTTTTGAGTCTTTTTTTACCAATAGAGCTATTGGGAATCTTTCAATAGTTTATTATTCCAGAAGAAAATAGTACCGTAGGCTTATTTAAAAGGTGTCATTTTCAATGATATTTCAGCGGGAAAAAAAAGGAAAAAATGAAAGGAACTGTTCTGTTAATGTGAACTACTGTGCTTTAAGCTTTTCATAATACAGAAAAATATTCAATTGAAGGAGCATTTTAATTCTATTTTAGAAAACTATTTAAATATGATTTTTAAAAAATAGAAAGTTAAAATATTTTGATCAAGTTGAACCTGTCTTTACTCAAATTTTATTTTAGGGGATTGTCAGGAGGAGTATTATCTTTGATTTTTCATTTTTTTGCTTTATATTAAAATAGAGGAAAACACATAAAAAGACCTGTTTTGCTGTTTTCTTCTTTATAAGCCATATACTTGACTCTGTGACTAAGCAGAGTTTTCACATACACTTGAGGCATTTATTTTTCAGTTCTCGGTATCATGAGATGTCCTTGTTTCTTGCCTTGTTTCAAAGCTGCCTATATTGTTCCCAATAGCAGCAGCAAAATCAACAACATTCTGGTGAACATCTGCTCTGCTGTATCTTGAAAAAGACATGAGCTGGTATCAGACATGAGGAGTAACTGGAGCTGTCTTGAAAGTGAGAAAGATGACACTGCATCACTTTGCACTGTGGTTCATGTTCAGAAGGTTTGGGTTTGTGGTAATTTTATTTTTTTATTTATTCCTTTCCATGAGAAAGAAAGCTAAAACGTTTCAAAAATACGTTTGCCAAATCAAAGTTCAGACAGTGCTGGAGATCCTGGCATGCAAGTTTCAACCTCTGTCCATAGTCCTACCTTTCTTCCCTTTTTTGTCTCTTTACCACTGACATCAGGAATCCACAAGACACCTGTTAACACAAAAGGCTGATGCAGCCCTTTAAAGGAGCTGTAACATGTGCTGCAAATGAAAGAATAGTTCTATAATAACTGGGTCAGTGTATATAGAAAGCATTTCAGTCATGGTTATTTATTCAGTCTCTTACTGCAAGATTAGTCTCATTATGTGGCTCCTATGCATTCCTTTCCAATTCATTCAATTTAAATAAAGACTTCCTGCTAGCATCTATGTATATATCAGTGACAGTCATCTAAATAAAATATCCTAGGCACTTCATTCTCAGGAATAGTCTTATGAAGAGGCAGATCATATTCTATTTATTTGGAAATGGGATGCGTGTTGACATAGGGCTTATTTCAAAATAATGTCAAAATGTTAAAATCTTTACGATGTCTTAACACTAAATTTTATGAAGAGAGATGTTTGCTGGGATGTGATGCCAGGGGCTAGGACC
This sequence comes from Scolopax mira, assembly GCA_004320125.1. Lineage (NCBI taxonomy): Eukaryota > Metazoa > Chordata > Aves > Charadriiformes > Scolopacidae > Scolopax > Scolopax mira. Next base: position 22,140 of record BJBW01006624.1, read on the forward strand.
AAAATCAATTGCTGAAGACTGAAAAAACATAACACTACCACAGGAGGGAAGGGGCTACAACCACAAACTCAGGGTAATCAGACCTGTGTTTTTTGATCATTTTTATTTTTATTGCTTGATGTTAGTTATATAATGTGATTTATACACAATGCCTCCGAGTGCTGTCTTAAATTGATAGCTCTTGCTGGGTGAACACACAAGTACTATCTCTCTTTTCTCTAAATGTGCTGAATTTTGGCTTAGAGAAGCCTGGCAGATGTCTTTCCTCCCAGTCAGAGGTCTGAAGAAAGTAAGTGTAGATGAAACTAGCTTGGTTACTCATTGCTGAAACACGGAAAAATTAAAATACATTTTTTGCTTGTAAAGTAGAGAAAAGCAATAAAAACAATGCCAGACGGCTAATGTTTCTCTTGTACCTTTCATTTCAAAGACCTCAAAAGAACATCAAGAAGAATGAAGGCAAAATCTATTCCCTATTGGCATCATTATAAATGTTGTATCCTCTAAAACTCTAAAGACATCCAAGAAGAGTAGAAGAATAAATGGCCTTGAAATAAAGAAAGTCTCTCTGGAGCTTTGTTCAATCGGCTTTGTTAGAATTCACTCAAATAGGATGATTATAAGAAAAGATCTCATTTGTTTCAACATTAAAGGAGCAAATTAATATGTGGCGAGCTGCTAATAATTGCCTCATTATGTAGTGAATGGGCATTGCGTCCAATTTACAAAATTACAATCATATTGTTAAAGTAACAATTGGGAAAGTTTAATCTGAATTTCCTAACTATCTGTATGATTAGTTGAGGGATTCACAGAGGGAAGCAGAGTTGGTGGTTGGAGTGATTTCTCCAGTGCACCACCAGCCTATAGTGCTAAGGAGTCGCAAGAGAAATTCGGCTTTTCATTAGTGTAAATTACATCTGCGTAGGTCTTGATCTAGATTTGGTCCAACTGAGGAATGAATCTGGCAGCCTCTGCTCAGACGGGCACTTGGCACATGACTGGTGTGTCAAGGCATTGTCATGTGGGCCTCCACTGGCTTGTGCTGAAATTTTGGCCAGGAGGTTGAGACCTGGCCTGAGATCATCCCCACTTGGGATTTCAGCAGACCTACAGGCCCATGTCTGGGAAACTGGGTGATCCAGGATATGCACCACTGGAAAACCCACCCAAGTAAATGGTCTCGTAGCTGGAATTTCCATCTCTTGAGGGAGACATTTGAAATGATGGGGGAGTTGTTTCAAATTGAAAAGTAACCAATTTTCCAAATACTGAAATACTCTGTGGAAGAGAATCATGTTTTGTGACCTACTTCTAGTTAGATTTGCTTGTGACCTTTTCTGATTCTGGCTGGTTTTGTTATTTAATGATTTGACCTTTGATTCTGTGAAGCCACTTTGGTGCTAAATGCAAAGATTTAATAACTAGAACTGTTTGATATGTGACCTTTATTACACAGCTATTTCTCTTTGCTACAGAAACAGCACTGTTTTGCAAGTTCTAATTCACAGTTTTAATTATCTTTTCTATTGTCTGTAAGCTTGCACAGGAAATGGAAAGGTCAGACATTTCATTTTCTTTACTGATTAAAATATAAGTGCTCCTCAACGGTTACAATGATTCATTCAGGAAAAAGATGGGACAATTTGTAAGAATCATACCCAGCTGCTCTGCTGAGGACTTCTATGTCCTTCTGGTCAGCGACAAAATGAATAATTTTCTAGAAGCAATAAGAGCTCAGCCCCCAGTGGTGTGTAGAGATGAAATGTGTCTAAATACATGAAAAGAGAAGAAAAGGTGAATGGTTGTCTATGGCTTTTTCTTTAGCTCCTGTATCTACAATGCGAGTGAAGATCTTGTGAAAGGTGCAGGTAAACCCTTAAGTGAGGTTCTGTGAGGGCCAGGGAGCATAACACTAACAGGTTTCTGTTAGTCCTGTTAGTCCTTTCTGTATGGTCCTGCCAGTCGGTACCAGTCCCTCCTCTGCAGGCAAGAGGGCATCCTGGACTGACTGCCAGACCTGGTTTGGTTTCTCTGAGAAACCTGCTTATGACTTCGTGTTTAATTGTTATCCTGGTGTTTGTGATGCGGACACCTGTAAATAGTTACTGTTAATTGCAGAAGATATCGCCAAGAAGGCACGTTTTCTCTAATTCTCTGGTTTTCATCTCTCTGTATTCCTGTTTCTGTGTCTAAGAATTTTCTCTCTCCTTAATACAACCAATACAGCAAGTTAAATGGAAAAGTGATAGTTTCCCATACTGATTAGAGCTATCGTGGGATACTTTGCAGCCAAAAATCTGCGCATGGGAAAGATGTGTGAGGGATGTAGGACCTCAGAATATAGAGTGAAGGGGGACAATAGCACATCACCCCAGCTCCTCAAGAGTTATAGGGAGCTGTCAGCTGTGTCCCTGTTCAGTAGCAGAAGTAGCAGCCACAACTACCCAATTCTGGCCCCTTGGGCACCAAATCCCTCGGCCTGAATAGCTCCTGTGGGAGCCACCAGGCAGATGAACTGCATTTGAGCAGCTTTTGAGTCTTGAAGTGATGGGACAACTCTGAACTAGGGTGTAATACCAATGTATTGTTATTATGATGTTGTTATGTATATGGAATGTTATGTTAAATGAGGAAAATAAGAAAGCTGTTTTATATGGCTACTGAAACTGCCCCTTTTGTCTGTGACACAAACCAACATCACGTGCTGCCGGCATGTCTCAATATGGGAGTTCAACAAATGAATATTGATGTGTGTTTTCTCATATGTTGAGATGATGCAAAAAGATACCAAAGTTAGTGGATTATTCTGGAGTCAGTGGCATGTTTGTGTCAGTCAGTCTCCTAACTCTCTCTGGGATCTCTACTGGGAAATATACATATTAGGACATGTAAAATTTCTCTACATTGTAAAAATATATTTATTCTGAGATAGGTCTAGGAGGGGTTAAGCCTTTACCTCTATTGAAGAAGAGCTGATTATATGTTGACCTAGTGCAGGCATTCAATATTATGAAAGCGCTTTATAAATTGGAACAAGATAAATGAATCACAACAAAAGAGCTAGAAAACTGGGGGACACAATTGCAGGAGTGAGTGTACTCAGTTTATTCAAGCAGAACAGTTACACTCAGTGAATAGAAAATGTGCAATGCATTTCTAACTAAGGTCAGAAAATCAAACAATTCCAAATTTAAGAAAGCAGCTCTATTTTAATGGAGAATGATGAATATCATGGAGAGGAAAAAAACAACAACCAACCCAAAAAACAACACCAAGGTTGAGAAAAATTTACATAGGACCAGATTCTTGACCAAATTGGCATTTCCTATCTAGCATATTCAGCGTTTGTTAGTTTGAAAGTTCAGCCTGAAAGCTATAAATTAATCTACCGGGACTTTAAGAATTCACTTCACGTTAGGATGTGAGTTATGCTTATGGATTTGTTTAGGTCACCCAGCCACGTCCTCATAATGTATCTTAGAGAGGATTTCTGTAACTAAGCGGTAAACAGAAAGACTGTTGTGTTCAGCTGCATCTCTTGGGATTTCATCCCTGCTGGCAGAGAGCTATGCAGGACAGCTCTCTAAAACTACAACAGCTATAAAAAAATACACGGTATTCTGTACAGGAAACGTTGCAAATACTTTTGCACACAGTCAGGCATCTTTAACTCCTGATGGAAAGAGGAAAGAATGTTTTCATGAACCATTCACATAGAGAAATCAAAAAAATGTGAGATTTATTGTGGAAGTCTTGCAGGATGCAGCTTAGATCAGTACAGTATTTGTCACCCCAAAACGATGCATTTTAGTTGTTATAATTTGTCTTCCTTCAGATTTTTATCTCTTGTCCTTTTATTATGCACCATTATCAAAGAAATTTGATGCTTTGTCAGCCACCGTGCCCTAAGGTTATAATGGTTAAATGGAGCCAGGATATTCATCCACATAAGCTAAATGGGATGGAATTTTGAAGGGGAATAACCAGAAGCCTGGTCAGAAAAGCGCCTAGCATCCTGTTTGGCTAAATGTCTAAAGAACATGAGGGGAATTTTTCCTAACATTAAATTGTAGTCACTGGCTCCTAATTGGGTGAACAAGAGAAGATCAAGTCTGTGACTTGTAGATGATCTGTGGCCCGGACCTTATCTAGGGTCGGTTGTGTGGTTTTTTGATGGATCTAGTTTTCATTTGATTTAGATTTTTAACCAAACTTTTCATACAATCCAACTTAAATTCAGGACATATCCTTTTAGTCTCTTGGTACAAAAGAGCCAAAAGACATTTACTCTTCACACTCTAACAGAACATCAGGTATGTCCCTCTATCTCTGTGAGACAGATAACTTTTCCTATTTTCAATTCATACTGGAGAAATAGTACTCTAAAACGTGCTAAGTCTTTGGTTTTGATTTGCCCAGAATTAAGTTCCTAGTTCATGTGTCAGAAGACCCATCTGCTTCTCATTTTTCATGGGTCATAACTGTTCTCTGGAGAGAACAACATATTCCTCTGTCCATATCTCTTTCCCAAATGCAGGATTTTCATGCTACTGGATTGCTTTTTAGAGTTACATCTCATGTTTGACTTCTGTCACAAATTCGTGAACTATTAATTCAGACACATGTCAGTGTACAGTTAAATTTCCAGCATTACTTTTTTGGTACGTTTTTCCTGTTGGTGACAACACTTTGTTAAAAAAGAATAAAGCATTGATCTAAATATTGGTTTTTGCTGCTTCTGTCTTTCGTTGTTTTCTAGTGAAAAGAGTAATATTTAGAGGAAAAAAAGCAGTGATTATTTTCCTAGTTGACATTGCAAAGTGGAGAACAAAGGAAAAGATCGGAACTGCCTATTTCACTAGAAAGTATTCCATTCAGAGCTTTGTAGTGGTAGTATTTGCTACCAGATCTACCACCTGAGGACTGTTAGTTTTTTTTAAAAAGAGAAATATTGCTATAAATTTGTTGAAATGTGCCTGTCATTCTTTTAATTGAATTTTCAGCCTTATGTTTTATAGAGAAAGACTTGCCATATATTTTTGTTTTCTTTCTTCCAGCCTCTACAACTTGACTGTGACCTCTGTGCCATTGTTTCAAACTCGGGACAGATGGCTGGCCAGAAGGTGGGAGCTGAGATAGACAAGTCCTCTTGCATATGGAGGATGAACAATGCTCCCACAAAGGGCTACGAGGAGGATGTTGGGAAGAGGACAACCATAAGAGTGGTCTCTCACACAAGCGTGCCGCTCCTACTCAAGAATCCCGAGTACTTTTTCAAAGAAACCAACAACACTGTTTATGTGATCTGGGGACCTTTTCGAAACATGAGGAAGGATGGGAATGGCATTGTGTACAACATGCTGAAGAAAACTGTTGACAGCTACCCAACTGCCAAAATCTACGTGACAACAGAAAAGCGCATGAGTTACTGTGATGTAATATTTAAGAAGGAGACAGGAAAAGACCGGTAAGTCCTAGATGTGAAGAACAATTGTAATGTGTGACAAAAGATACATGAGAGAAGTTCGTGATGTATGCCAGTTACTAAATGAATCCCCAGATATGTTTTTAATGGATTGTTATATGGTTTTGACTGTTATAAGCACTTGATGAGGCAGAAGCTAGGCCCCATTTACCCCACCTACGCTACCTTCTGTTCTTTCCATTTCTGTTGGCTTGAGTCCCAAAAATATTGGATGTCTTCCTGAAACGTTTGCAAAGCTCTGTGTTTTCAGCTCAATTTACTATTGATTAAATTGACATTTTATTTGAAGAGGATAATCTTACACAAACAACATTTCCAAATGCACAACCTCAGGATAGCTCTGGATATTGTATTTTCTTCTCTGTTGACATTCATTGTAGCTTTTCTTCAAACATAGACCTCAGGGTTATGCATTATTTCTGTTTCTTGGTGAAAGTGGATTATCAGTGATACCGTAATAGATTTAGGTTTTTACCAGAATTATGCTGAAATTCTATTTTCCATGCCTGAGAATGTGTGTTTATGCTGCTCAAGTGAAGGCTGTAAGGAGATAAAAGTGTGAGGGCCACTGTTTTGGCTAGCATGTTCAGAGCAGAAACTGGATTTGTGGAATTAAGACCACAAATTGTAGGATTTTGTAACCAAGCTGCAAAAATTCTGATCATCTGTGTTTTGGCAGATGGAAAAGCACCTGTCACACCTACTCACTGGAGCTAACTAGGAAGGAGTTTCCACATCACTGCTGTGCCTCAGTATTAATTTTTGAATTTGCACATCATGAATTAGCGGTTGTGAAAAACTGCAGCTATTCTCACCAAACTTAAAATACAGATATTCTTTTAACTTAATCCAAACTTTTGACTTAGCTTTAGGGGTAGAATAGCTTGTTCACTCAGACTTCCTTTATTCACTTAAACTGTCAAAACTTGGTTAGAGTTGATTTTTTCTTTTTTGAAAACTATTGAGACACAGGGAAGAACTTGCCCCTCAGCTTGTTCACCATATACATGTTGCTGCTGTGATTCTCGAGTTGTGGGGAGCTCCTATATGTCATAAATGTGACAAGGTTATCATGGTTAAACTGAACAAGCTGAGGATCAGACCCTAATAGAGAAAATACGTAAGTCTGTTCTTAAAAAATGTCCTCTAATAATCAAAGTCATCCAGTTTACATATTAGCCAAGCTAAATATGGTACATGGATCATGGGTACATTATTGCATTGCTAAACATAAATTTGGTTTTATTTATGACTCTTCCATTTTAACAGTCAGTCAGGTCACAGTGACTTTACAATGCTTTATCAAAATCCTTATTGTGAAACCAGACCTTAGTATATCCTATCAAATAATCTCATCATCCAATGTCAAGTATCATCATCTCCAGCCTAATCCATTCCTCTTCAACCGATTAACGCATCTCAAGGTTTTATTATTATTCAATTAACACAATACAAATGCTTCTTTCCATGTCAAAGGCAGAGTTCATAAGCAGCCTAATGTCAAAGCGGCCCAATTTCTTTCTCTGTAATCCATTACAACTAAAAGTTTCACATTGTGAACAGTGACAAATTTTAAGTATCCTGCCTCATGGCCCACATCACGTTGCCTTTGCACTGGGGAAAAAAAAAACTCACCACTTCTCACAGTGGTATCTACTTGCACCTACTACAACTTTAATTTTTTCTTTTCCACAACAAATACTAAGTGGTGTTTTTAACATCATTTAGTGCACTTGTCAGCCAGAAACAAGGGAAACAATTGAGGTGTCACCAGCCAACACCTTCTGTATCACAAGAAAACATCCTGCAGTTCCCTACTAATCAGGGGACCTCAGTTTGGAAACTGTTTCATTTTCTGTAACATCTTCAATTCACAGCAACCGTCTGTTGTTTCTAGGGAGGGTCATGAGGCTGTTAGAGGTATGTGGCATTTCTGGAAGCAGTAAAGGGAGAGCACAAGAGATTTGTGGGTGATGAAAATAGTTTCGCATGTTGTGCCAGACTATTATGATGCTGGGACTGACTCAGGTTCCTCAGCCAAATATTCCTTCAGTTCCTCAGAGAAACATCAACTCTTGCTTGCAATATTAGATTGAACAGAGGTCTGTTTCAACATGTTCCCAGCAAAAATTCTGGAAGGAAACCAAGTTCAACTCATATTTTAAAATGTACTGAGTGGATTGTAACCACATCTATTTTAGTTTAATCCTAAAATACTGTCCATATGTACAGTATATGCTGCTAATGCATAGTAAGATTGCAACAGATTTCTAGTCTGTCAAGCTTTTAATGAGCTTTCTATTTCTACCCTTTGATTTACCCTCTTTTTATGTAATTAGTGGGACTTTTCAGTAGTTTCATGCTAACGGTGCTCAAGTTTTCAAGGATGTTACGAGAAGCTGCTAACAGCTGTGTGCTGCAGTCACTTCTCTACTGCACGAAAGCTCTGGTCCTGCACTGCTGATGCAGAAGCTTCATCCCTGACTTCACTGAGTGGAGGTTCAAAACCCACAGATTCGTTACTGACATATGGTTTTTTATTATTTGTTTGTGGAAGAAATAAGGATTGCTTCTAAATAAATTCCAACTAACAAGTTTGTTTGTTTTGCAATGAAGCATTTTTTAATTCTACAGCAGTACAAAAAATACCCTCTGATATGGGCTTTTCGCACTGGAGAATTAACCTTGCGTGTGGTGTTATGAATCTGGGGGACATATGTTCTTTCTGAGAGTCTTCATTAGTGAAGCATTTGAGTTCAAGGCGGTGAATGCTCATCCACTTTGAATAATTGTTGTACATAAATAATATTCATTACCAGACATTCAGAATTTTTCATTAATGCATTTTACTTCATACTTCCCTAGAGGGAGCATAAAGCTGGCAGCTTCTTCCAGTACTTCAGTAATGTTTTGGTATATTATGTGTATTAAGTCAAATCAAAGGATTTAAAGAAACACTAGGTAATTACTACATATGGCATCTTTGCATATACCTCAATACAGGTAAGTGTTTCTAAAGCCATCTGTATCTTTGCCATGCATTAGAAATATAATGCAATATGATATAACAACATTTAATTGGTAATAACAGAGAAAACTGTAGTCTTCATTAAAGCAGAAGAGCTAATTCTGGTCTGATAAAGTGCACTGAATAGCCCTAAATAGGTTTTAATTAGCTGGCACCAAAGCTGCACCACCCTTAGGGAGGGTAAAATTAATGAAAACTAGCAGCAAATAGATCAATGCTACTGGATGTTATTGCCTTAGGTGAAGGTGATGAGGAAGAAAGGAGTGTCTTTTAAGGATCATTTAGAAAACAGTCTGCGTTAAAAGTCACTTTCACAAAGCAATGATGAAATAAATCTGTGCTAATATCAGTGGAACAGTCTAATGTCATCCAGACTGCAGGCTCCATTTGTGTTTGTGTTACAAACATTTCCGAGTAACCGCTCAGCGCAGTAGGGCCAAGCAGAGCCTCTGATGGCACCGCTCCATGTCCCCTCTTGGGGCTGATGGTGTTATCAGACCGCTCCTCTCCCACTGCACGTGGAGAATGTTGAGCCCAGCAAACAGCCAATAAACACATGTGCTGATACCACCCAAAGCACAGCTTAACTTGGAGTCTGTACTCACCCTTCTTATAAATAACCGAAAGGAGCCTGCTGAGCTTTGCTGACGATATGTGTTCTGAGCTCCTAAAATTCCTGTCAAGAGACATTAGATAATGTTCTGCAACCCAGGCAGTTTGATAGACAATTGGCTTTCCACGCACACTGTCTTAACTTTGACAGCACCCATCCCATGCCTAAACAATTTAGTTCAATTCAACAACATTTTTATTAAGATTATTAGCTATACAAGTGTGTCTACAGGAGGTGGTTTCACTGAGCCACTTTTTCAGTCAGATGGCTGCTTCTGAAGGATTTCCGTTAATATCTTAGATAATTCCAAAGAAACTAAATTGCTTTTGTGCTTTTCTTCCAGAAGTTCTTGGTTTCCTCTGTTCGTGCCAGATGGTGCTATGTGTTAGGTTGTGAGAAAGCTGTTTTATCGTTTGAGGCAGAAAGATGGATCATTCTGATTCAAAATTGGGGTGTGCTCAACCTGCTATTTTACTCAGTTCTGTTCGCTAATTATTTATTACTTTGGTGATATATGAGATCTATATTATATCTCTGTCATTTAGAGCTAGCAAATTATATTAATCTAAAGTTTGGATTGACGTTGTTAGACAACTGCAGTCATCACAACTTCACCTCAGCTAATATGTGGTTTTTGATGTGTCTGACTAATCTGAAGCTGTAGTCTAGTAAAAATGTCACTGAAATTAATAAATGAAATTACATTCTCTGAGGCTTAAGTAGCTGCAACTTCTGTTGTTTGGTGATATTCTCTGTGAATTGAGGTAATAAATCTCTCAGGGGCCAGAAAGTCAGAGTTTTATGCCACATTTCTGGTTGTTGGCTTGAATGGAATATTATAGTAATGCTATTTCCATTTTCACATGTGCTTATGTGACTTGGGAAGTACCCATTAGGGCTTTGTATTAATATGTTTTTTCTTAAAAAATGTAAATTGTGGAATATGAGTAAAAGTTCGTTTCATTTTGAAAAGAAAATGAGCAAAGTTAGGGAACATCAGCATCTTTAAATTACAGAACTCTTGCATGAAAATCATGGAAAAACTGATTCAGACTGACAGGAGAAGTGACTGTTGAAACATTTGTAAGGACAAAAAAAGAATTGTAGTTTACTTTTGGATATAGTCTTTATCATGACGATGTTGTATCTCCTGCTGCACCAGTAAATTCAGCAAAACGTTCTCAACTGCCTGTGAGCACCAGCAAGCACCAAAATATGTGTTTGATATGGTGACCATTTTTCGAGTGCTTGATGGTGGATCTTTCTTGAACTATTGCTTGGCACTTCCAGCCTTTCTTTTTATAAAGTAATACCTTCAAAAAATGCTAATAGCTTTGTCCATCTTAATTCATAGAGGTATTTAATAGTTTCATTGTCAGCTAAGACTGCTTCATTACCTGAAAATACAAGGGTCTAAAGCATGAAACCTTAATGAAATAAATAGATTTTTCATTATAAAACACTTAAAGCCTCAACATCTATTGCTATGTGTGGTCAATCACCAGACAGCTAACAACTGGTTTGGGGTTTATATTCATGCTTCCATTTCCTGGTAAAACACCCGTTGTTCCTGAGTGTCCTAGATTTGTTCCCTGCAGCCCATTAGTAACTACATTTATATTTCTTTATGAAGATTTTCCTAATTAAGATGAACGTTTTTCTCTATTAGGCAGATGGAACTCAAGAGAAGAAGTCCATTTTTTATTAACATGCCAGTAAATGCTGTACAAAGCACCAGCACTTTTGTTAAGAGACACAGCTCCTACTAAATTACACTAATTACATAGTAAAGTGAAACTTTATTAAAAAATAACAATATTAGCTAGAATTTTCTGATAAAAATGTGGCTGCATATAGATTGGCGTAGGCTCAGAGATCTATTGATTCTGTGGTGGTTGCTGACATTAGCCATGGAGTTATTTCTTTTTGCGTAATGATTTAAGTCAAGAAATACATAATCAGGAACTACTTCATCTTTGGGCATTTTCAGATGTTCTTTGAATTTATCCAACATCTATTGCTTTTAATTTATTACATCTTTAAGTGCCACCAAATCTGTTTTCTGCCCCTGACAAGCTGGATGTTAAATCTTTATACAATGTTTGTTATTACTTTAATTACATGCACACCTTTTCCATCTTGTCCTTTAAATATTCTGCAGTTTTTATGTCAATGGAATATTGCTGATATCACTTATGAGCAACACTGTGATGGCAATTCTGCCTTGACTTTTCTTGCATCCTGTGAACATATACCTTTGGAAAGGATTAGACAAGTCAGTGATTTGTATGTTAGTAATCCCGGTAGCACTGTGGATCGCAGTGGTTTCAGTTTTGCTGCTGGTAGTAAAGGGATTTTATGTTTGCAAAGGCTTAAGACTTGAAGGAAAAATTAGCAGAAGCATAGATTTTGAATGAACTCTTTGGTGTTCATAAAAGTTTCACCGGATCATCTTCCATAGTGCAATGATTTTCAGATCACAGTGTTTGAAATAGATCCTGATTTTCCTAAAGGAGTTTAAAATTTTAAAGGAACAGAATTAATTTTTGAAAAATCAAGAAATTTATATATTCTCTTAACCTTGCTGCCAGCTGAAATAGTTGTCTTTAAAAACAGATTCATTACTATTGAAGTCTGTACTTATCACCAGTTGTCACACAGCAATACTTTTCTAAGATATATTAAATAGATTAGAAAATAAATGCAATGTTGCTATTACTTTAGTATGATACCTGTTGGTTACTGATAACTGTGGGGTTTTTAATGGAAGCTCCCTAAAGTGCACTGAGCTGTATTTACGGTGTTTAACAAAATACTGCATACTGCAATCAAAGTGCATGAGATGCACTGGGAGATTTGGTGTTATGGAGTTTCTGCTCAAGTGAGGACAGCAACTTTAGGAGATAGAGAAGAGTTTCTGTACATCTGTCCACTCACTGGCAAGTAAAACTTACTAGAAAAGACTTTTATAAGAAAAGGTACATGTGAGCAAATTTCAAATACCTCACTGAATGATGTCTAGAAAAGATTGTCTTCTCTAAGTTTGAAGAAGTAGGCAACACAGAAGAAGAAAAACTGTTTAAAAGCAGAACCAGTTTAGCCTGAAGTGATGTTGGAGTGTTTTACCTTAAAATGTAGAAAGATTAGTGAAAAAACACTGCACTGAAAATTTAATTGGTAAAAAACAAGCCTGTGTGAGGCCTCATACACATAGGTGGGAGGAAAACTAGGGGAAAATGGTGAAATTTTGTGTCTCGTCAATTTAGAACTCAGTCTTAACTAGGCACTTGCTTCTGAACATCTTTAAAATCTTTTTTCATCCATCTAAAAAGAAAACAGATGTTCTACACTGTTTTATTTATATGCCCGTTATTGTGTATCTCAAATAAAGAATCCAGGCTGCAATTTCAGAACACTGAAACTGTACAGATATATATATGTGTGTGTGTGTGCACATGGATTTATAGCGCACGTCTTTGAAGGTAACTCAGAATTCACAGCCGTGCTTCTTGGAGAACTTGATGTGCTATTGGGATATGCTACAACCGGCGTTTAGGAAACAATCACTGACTACATCCTATACAGTTCCTGTGATACTCAAATTCTCTGAGCTTTTAACAGCGAGGCAGCTTTGCATTTAAAGAGTAACACAAGAGCAGCATGTAAAATTTTTCTCAGGCATTCACATCTCAGCAGGCTTTGGAAACTATAACAGTTTGGAAAAACAACTACAACTGTGGGGATTTATTATGAATCTTGAGGAGTGTCATCAAACAGTTCATCAGACGTCTTGGATATTGATCAGCCTGTAGCTTAGTTTAGGTGTGAAAAGGAATACTTTTTGATGCAGATGTTCAAAGATTCAGCCATTCTATTTTCAAGATTTTGTAAGCAATTCTTGTTTCTAGTACCATTCAGTACAGTTGGGACTACATAACTCTCATCTCAGAACCTGAAGAGCCCTGTCCAGTACATTAATATTCAGTAAACATGCAACTGCAATAAAAGGAAAGGTTTCTAAATGCCCATATTTGTTCTTTGCCAGTTTGCTGTTACTATTCTGTCCTGGTCTTTGGAGATTTCTTTGTTTTTATTTTTTAAAGTCAGTCATCCCAGCAAGCATATCCTCTCTGCTATAGTCATACAGGAAGGAGGCATAAACTCCCTGTCTAATAACACTCTCTACATGAATCATTAAAACTTCCAAAGCACAGGATTTGCTGCAAAACTTTAAAAATTGCAGCAGACGATGTCAGTAGTGTAGAATAAGACAGAGAGAAAGAAAGATAGCAGATGAAATCCTAAGAAACAAACAGCATGCTTTTATCTTAACAATAAAAACAAAGATAAATGTCAGAAATATGTGCTCTGTGTTCAGTTTGCACTCCATATGTTGTTACAGAGTTTTCCTTGAAGTACATTCATTAGAGATGCTAGTGTTCCTGTCTCCGAAGAACATCCCAAACATTTTCCATGAGAGCATTTCCGAAAATATCACAAAATGCCTTTGTGAAGCAAGGAATATTTATCCCCTTTTTACAACTTGACTTCCCTGAGAAACGGACATTGGGGGAAAGTGGGAGCTATCACTGTGCAGAAATTCATGACCATGGGGCTTTTTGAACATTGTATGCTTACCATGAAAGCATTTAAGTCTCTTATGGTGCTAATTTTGGGTTGGAATGGTGTGGAACTGCAAAGTGGAACCAATTTCTGCTGCTCTATACCCTGTTTTCAGCCAAACACAGTAACGTTCTGGCACTTCCTTCCATGTAAAATTAGCAGTAGTCTCTTGACGTTTTACAGTCAATCAAAATATTAGGGAAAGAAAATAATCTGTAGAGTATTTGCAAGGCAGTATTCCTCTAAAAGAAGAATTTTAGTTTCAATTTGTTGAAGTATTATTTATTTTCCTATCCTGTGTCCTGTATCTTAGTGTTGTCTCCACACTTTCCTCCCATCCATTAAGAAATGTGACTAGCATTTGTCACGTGTAGCTTTTTCTTTTATCAAGGGAGAATTGTGTCTTTGCTGGAGCTTAGTGGGGTATTTTTTTTGCTTTCTCTCTCTCTCTCTGCTGCTCTGATTTTATATTAGTGATGACACTGCTGAAATATGTTTCATTTTTTGGAGTAGAAGAAAACAGTGGTCCTTAACTCCTCCGGGCTTATTTCATGCCATTAAATTGCCTTTACCTCCTCTTCCAAGAATGCACAGTGTTCAACAGATTTGGATTTCAGTTCCACTGCACAGATCCAGCCAGGGACTCTCAGCTGCAGTGGCATCCGAGAGCCTTCTCAGTCCTAGAGGTATTTTGGGTTTAGCCTATGGAGCGCCTTGCAGATATGAAACTTCATTTAACTTTATATAGGATATCCTCAAGCTTTATGTACTGCTTAGACCTATCTAAGCACCAGTGGCTTCCTGCCAAGCTACACTACTTTGCTTGATTAGGAGAAAGGCAATGAATGGATGAGTAACTAAGGACAGTTCATTGTATATCGGTGGGAAATAGAATATTTCAAGTAATATGTTTGGATATGGTTTAGAAGGTACTCAGGGATGATATATTCAGGGAAGGCTTATTCCAGTTTCACTTCCAAGCTTTTAATTCTGGATCACTTAGAAGTTTTCCTCTGATTTTGAAATAATAAGAATTCTTCTGTTTTCATACGTATTTGACTGGTTTCAGGATAGCGATAGCAAAAGCAGCTCCACATTTCCCTTACACTTCTGTCTGTGTACCAGGACTGAGACTGACATATAATATAAATATTTTCTTCGCTATTACTTTACATTTTTCCCTGAGGCTATCATATTGATTTCAAAACCATGGTCATCATTATACTAAAATGGTGGCTTTAATACACTGGTCTCTGCGGGTAGATTATAATAGAAAGTTTAAAAATAATTGCCCACTAATATGAGAGGTGGAAGTATGTATAGTAGTATATTGCTTGTAATGTAACCATTAAAATAACAATTATGTGATAATAAAAAGACTCGTTATGCTTTAGTTTGTCTTTACATAATGTTAATAGCCGATGAAAACAGGGATGATTATATCTAATTACATTTTAGAATACTGTTGCACTTCCTGTAAAGAGAACATTTTGCACAGAATTGTAGATTTGCATGCTTCAGTAAAGTTTGTGTCTGCTCTCTATGTACTTCAGAATATGACTATCTTAAAATCAGTGGTTGCAAGTTCTTTTTTATTAAATGGTACATATAGTCTTCACAAAGAACATTTGCTGCATTGAACAAAAATTTTAAAATAATTTTAGGTCCTTCAGGTTCGATGCGTTAGAAGAATGAAGGTAGCTTGACCCTGAGTCAGTCAGTAGAATACCATCTCTCTTCAGGTGAATGAGAAATGTTAAATGTATGCATTATCATCTGTGGAAGTTTTCTTTCAGTATTGTATACTACTGAGTAGTATCATCATCCACATGACAAATTCCTTTTCTATTGTATCCAGAGGTGGAACATGCAAGAACAAATACAAATCAGTGCTTTGACATGGATAGAGAAGACTCATTTTGTATGTTGGGATATTGAGCTCAAAGTTAAAGTGCTCAGTTCAGGAATGCATAGATAGAGCTCCCAAAGTATCTTAATGGTCAGAATATCAATTAGAATTAAGACATTTTGATGTATCCAGATCAGACTATACTAGTTTTTAAAGATGCAGTAAGATTGTCATCCAGTTTTCAATAATTTTCATATTTTTTAGACATAATAGCATGGTTGAAAGTTACCTTTAAATGACAAACTCATGGAAGTGGGAATTATGTAATCTAATCCATTTCACTCCAACAGAATTAAGAGGTCTGAATTAAGCAGTTATGAACTAAGCATTAAAATATAATTGCATTGATTTTTCTAAGTATTATACTAAATGGTATCAATAGAAAATGTCTTTGGTCTAACAGTGTGATACTTAATTAGTTTATGTTAATTACCTATATTTCAGAAACAATTGGCTTGATTTCTTTATTCAATGAAGGAATGAATGACTTGGCCTTCTGCCATTCCTCCACTGCCCAGGTCCTATTCCCTGGATACCCAGGGAGCACTCTAGACCTGTCAGGGAGGTAAAGGTGGTGAATAGAAGGGGGCGAAAGGAGCCACAGGCACAGGAGGTAGAGAAGCCTTTCCTGTTGAGGGCAGGGGGTCGTGGACTCCCACCTTTCTACCCCGTTCCCTCTGCTCTAGCCCCTAGCTGATGGTAAGTCTAAGGCATCTCCAGGTTGGTGGAGCGGGAGTGCTGCAGAAGAGAGCGAGACCAGGGGCCAGCTGAGTTGTGGTGCATCCACCTACAGGGTTGTCTCCTTGGAGGCAACAGTTCTTGTGTCTTTGCAAAGGTAGGGTTGGATTTTCTGTCCCAGTGAGCTAAATGGTGGGTTGAATTTGGGATTCACAGTGTACATGGCTGTATGGTGGTGTTCAGACCCTGGTTACTATCTGACTCGGTGTCTGGATGCCAGGAGAGCTCAGTACATACTCAGGCTCACGTTGTCTGTGAGGCCTGAGACCCAGCCCCAGGCAACTCCTGAGGCATTTCAACTTTTGTACCTTTGCCTTAAGGCCTTCTCAGACTCTTCCATTTGGATTAGCAAACTCAAATCACATGCTGTAATGTTGTCACTATACTTTGGTCACAAACTCTTCCTTGTTCATGTTTCTCTATAATGGGATACTTGTTTCTATTTGGCATGTTTCTTGCTTTCCTTCAAATATTTTTTTCCTTCTCTATTATTACTTTACTCATATTTTCCACATTTTTTCCTCTTTGATTCCTGCCTCATTATTTGTACATATGTCATCTAGACAGCATTCTTCTTGTAGCATTTTGTGCTTTTATTGTGAAACATATTGCCTCAAACACACCTCCTGGTTTTGGCACAATCTCTTTTAAAACAGCTCACAGAACTGCAAGGTGTGATGAAGAATGTCTCTCCACTCTGTGCCCTTGCCCTAGTGCCTGCTCTTTCACTTAAATCTTGCAGCAGAACACCTGAAATTCTGATCTGGAATTGCAGATCCCAACTCAGTACATCCAGTACTTAAAACAAAACCAAAATATCACAGTGGGATGTAGAAACTGTGCATGATTATTTATTGATGATTGTTGGTTACAGGAATTAAAACAGCAGGGAGCCCAGATTTTGATCAGAAACCAAGTGATTTTTTGGTTTTTATTGTAAACTGTGAACATAATATAAACCCATTGTGCTCATGCTGTTAAGTGCTAAGCTCTGGCATGATCTGCTGTATGAACAAGGCATGTTCCCTGTTCCATGAGTATGTAGCTGTGTATGCAAGCACTGATAAAGGATTGGAGCTGTTATACAATAGTTTATACATACACAAACTACCACAAATGCTTCGTGTCTGTGCTTAAGTGAGCCAAACACCCAGCACAATGATTTCAGTGTGTAAAAGCAAAGGGATCTGGTATACAGCTGCCTGGAGGAGCTGGGACAGCCTTTCCATGAGCTTCCAGCACAAGAGGTGTTCACACAGAGTTTCATAGTGTTGGCAAAGGAGCGAGGTCCATGTGGTTTGGCTTTTCAATTATGTCAGTATAAGACAGCCAGACTGGCAATGACTTTCAGGCCTTTATGTGCTACAGATATAATATTTGCTTTTAGTTTTTATAATATCACTAACTGCTAAGGGAATTGATGTTTAATATGTTTCTAAATAAGTAAAACTAAAGTATAAATAAATAATGCCTGTTTTATTAGTCCAGGTGTTTTCAGCATTGCTGAAAATGGTTTGATGACAGCCACCAGCACTAGCAGTGCAAAAAAACCCTGATTTTGCAGTGATTATTATCATTACAATAAACCATAATTGAAAGATTACCAAATTGATTCTTTTAAAAATTAATGTTGCATGAGTGAGCGGGCTCTGTGGCGTTCAGTGTTACTTGGAATGAAAATGGCTTGGTTTATTTCCTGGCAGAAAACTGCTGATTTTCAAACAATCGCATTAGAGAAAACAGTCCCAGAGGGTTACAGGAGACAACAGACCTATGTCATTGTGCTTTACCCTTTCCTGATGGGTTCGAAGAAAAGCCAGAAACAAAAGAAAGTTACATTCATTATTGAGAACACCTTGTGAAAATCTGTTTGGCCAAGCAATTTTGCATGAAATGAGTGAGGAAATATTTGACTGCAAAGAACATAAACTCCTTCCATCAATATGCAATTTTCTGGATCCATT
Source organism: Scolopax mira (assembly GCA_004320125.1). Taxonomy (NCBI): domain Eukaryota; kingdom Metazoa; phylum Chordata; class Aves; order Charadriiformes; family Scolopacidae; genus Scolopax; species Scolopax mira. The sequence continues at coordinate 40,503 of BJBW01006624.1, forward strand.
TGTCCAAATGATTGTTAAGAACAGTTTCTAAATTTGCAGTGCTTTACAACTTCAGAGGGGTTTGAAAGCATTAGCTAGTTAAATGGATGGAAGTGTTTTTTAATAAATAAATAAAAAAAGAGACCAAAGTCAGTTGTAAGACAGTTTAAAGTGCAAAGTATTGAAAACAGCAGGAAACCTGAGGACTTGGAATAGCAATCATACAGTACCATCCGCCCCAATCAGGAAAGTGGAAACCACAAATTTATCTTTGATGATTTCCTGTAAATATGTCCTTTGAGAACAAATTGTTCTGCCCAGTCTTGTGGAAAAAGCTCAGAGTTACAACTCTTCTCACAACAACATATGGATCTCAGCAAGCCCTTCTTCATATCTGAAGTCATTCCTCAGGTGGAAAAGTCTGAGCAAAAACGTAATTAAATATTTTTGAAAAAATGCTGGTTAGCATCCTTTAAACCACTCAGTTTGACTTGAAAACAATTTTCTGTGGGATTTTTCCCTGGCCATTTTCTCCAGCAAGATCTGTCCAGTTTTCTAGACCTTCTGCTATCCTAGTGGAAGTGGTTTTATTGATGTTTTCATTCACTTTAGAACACCATGTCTCACTTCTCCCTAAGATGCAGCAGTATAAATGGCTTTGCTTCCTGTAACAGTGTGTGTTATGGTCAGGGGAAGGTACATTTGGATCTCTGAGTGCCCTTAGCCATACACTCTACATATGTGTGATACTGTGATTGTGAAGTTGGGGGTAGCCTTGCCTGCAGTGACCATGAAATGGTGGCGTTCAGAATCCTGTATGGAAAAAGCAGTGCAAAAAGTAGAATGACATCCCTGGGCTTCAGGAGGACTGAATTTGGCCTCTTCAAAGACCTAGCTGGAGGAAGCCTGTGGGATAAGACTCTAGAAGGAAGTGGGGTGCAAGAGAGCTGGTTAATATTCAAGCACCACTTCCTCCAAGCTCGAGATCAGTGCATCCCTATGAGTAAGAAATCAAGCAAAGAAGGCAGAAAACCTGCATGGATGAGCAAGGGAGCTTCTGAAAAAACTCAAATGAAAGATGAAAGTTATCAGAATAAGGAAAAAGGGACTAGCCTCTTGAGATGAATGTTGGAATATTGTCAGAGTATACGGGGATGCAATGAGAAAGGCTAACGCCCATTTGGAATTAGACCTGGCAAGGAGAATAAGAAGGGCTTCTTCAAGCATGTCAATAGCAAAAGGAAGACTAGAAAAAACATGGGCCTGCTGCTGAATGAGATGGGTGCTCCAGTGATGGAGGATGCAGGGCAGGCAGAGTTACTGAATGCCTTCTTTACTTCAGTCTTTACTGCTAAGGTCTGTTGCATGTTTTGGGGGTGGCTAGTGCAGACGTGGGGGTCTGATCTTTCTTCCTTGCTACCCCGTTGTAATTCTCTGCCTCTTCTGATTTTTGTTATTGGGTCTGAAGGTCTGGAATCTGGGCTGCAGCCAGCAGTGTTGCATCTTTGTAGCTTGAAGTTTACAGTCAGTGCCACGTCCCATGTTCATGAGGCATAAACATCAAAGAATCCAAGAAATCAAGGTTAGCTGTGGCTTATTCTTTTCCTGTATATATCCTGAAGAGACCCCATGCTGTTCTATTGTAAATTTGGTGCTTATGCACCATTTCACATTGTCTGGACAGTTTGCAGTCTCTGCAGAAGTTTTCTGTGCTTGAATTTACAGTAGGCATATAAATTACCACATTTCATACGTATGCTCTCACTTGATGACAGCCTCCTACTGGCCTTATGCAGTGTTTTATTAGAGGGACAGTTTCCAAGCTCATCTTCCTTCTCAAGATTGAAGTTCGTGTTCTTCCTCCAGTTAGATTTCATTAATAATATTTAGCATTTCATAATGTGTATCATCCACAGACCTTGAAGCACTGCAGGATGTTAAATCAGCTTTAATTTCCCCATTTTCCTGATTGTAAAACTCATGCAGGGAGTCATTTTTCAAGTTGTGCACAGGTACCATCCCGCAAGTCACTGGCAGAGCTATGAAGATACCCTTCAGTCAGGGTTCCCAAATGGCCCCTGATGCACTACCCTGATGTTCAGTAAGCACAAGAGTGTATTCTTGCCTATGCACATTCATGCTTGGTCCTGGACAACCAAGTGATGTTCAAAACCATACCAAGTGCATTTTTATAAACAGACAGATGTGTGACTGCTGAACTGAATTCACTAGAAATTACAGATTTCCTAAAATCCTGCATGACTGGACCCAGCTCTTGTGTCTTGGTCCCTGTGCAAATATATAGGCTTGTATTGCTCAACTGAGCCTTGATTAAAGATCACACTTTGCAGGAGGGACAGGTGATCATTAGATTTGGGAAATAATCTTACAAGACATGTTGGAGCACTCCACATCTGAGCAGTTGCATTCCTGCCACTTTCCAGCAGTCAGCACTGCCCATCAAAGAAAATTGCTAAATAGCTCTGCTACATCATTCTTCATTTGCATTAGAAATGGCTCTAAGCAATAACAGGATTACAGCCAAAAAGTGCCAGCACTTTATCATTCATTTATTTGATTTAATATATAGAGCTACCTATTTGAAACAGCATTTACTTTTCTTCAGCTCATCATAAAACCCACTCTGAATGGAAGTGTTTAAGGTAATGATGACTCCGATTAATTCGCTAAGAACAGCATGACTGGAATCAGATACACTATTTCTCTTTTCATTAGGCATTTCTGAGCTGCTACGAATGATCTTACAGCCTGAGAGGAATGAAATTAGCTGAAGAAAACCTAAGGAAAGGAAAATAGTCCACAATATGCTGCCATTCTTCTTACTCAGCTGTGAGCTCAGGTGCTTTTTGCAGTGGCATCCAGCTTGTGTTAATAGAACCTGATGTAAACTTTCATGTCAGGAAAGGTGGAAAAGCCCTGCTTGCTGCGTGCTGCAGGTTTCCCTTCACCTGCACTGTGAATTGAACAGTATTACAGCTTTCTCAGCCAGTCATTACCACCTTCTTCCCCTCTACTCACTGCCACCAAATCCCTGTAAATCCAAGCCTGGTCTGAACAGCACATCCTTAAATCTGGTTTTCAACATACATATCCCATGAAAGTCAGGAGGTCAGATTTTGTATTGCACGTTTGTACGCAGACAGGATTGCTACATGGGATGCTGCATCAGGAGCTGTTTTCTCTCTTTAAAGTGAGCAAGATGTTTCAATTAGTTCTAGGAAATTTGAGAGCTGGCAGCTAAGTTTTGCCAGTGTTTTATTCCTGTTTACGTTTCTTGATCACGACTAACTACTATTAATAATCCATGGATGTGGCACAAATATAGGGAAAAACATTTTCCAAAGCACTTCCTTGATCAAATAGTCCATATTACATCTGAAAATTAAATAGTTCCCTGAGTAAATTAGGCATCTTGATTTATTTTTTTTTTCTACTGAAATATCTGAAATTCCCATGAAATATCTAGAAAGCAGAATTGGGAACACTGCTGTAGAATGTTTTCATTAGTTGAAGAAGCAGAGATTTTCTGGTAACATTTGTCTAAATCTCTTGTGTGGTTTTTCCTAAACCTAATTATGGAATTCTGCATGGTTGTTGGTGTTGCAGATATCTAGGTATTATAAAATGCTAGTAGTGGTAAATAATAGATGTATATGCTGTGAATATACTGAAGATTGAAGTTTTGCAGTGTATCTTGTCCATGTCTAAAAGTAATGCACTCACAGCAGAATGATTCATTTAAATATCTAGATATTATATTTTATGTAGAAAACATTGTTTCTAGTGTCTCTCTGCTCATTCATTCCTTTTCAGGCTATCACAAAGTGCACTGTGAGAGGCACAATGATTTTGTGATATGAAACATTCCTTGCTTTCTGCAACTGCAGACAATTCATCTTGCATGCAGTTGGCCATCTCATAGCAATGACTGACTGGCCCTGTATCAGGATTAGATTCCTGACCTGCTTTGGCAAGTTGTTATCCCTCTTACTCTCTGAAAATCTTAGCTTATGTCTAAATAGCTTGAATAATTTGAGTGCCCATAAAAGTGACAGACTCATGTCATACACCAGAACCTGGTAAAACCTTTCCAGTTCTGTGAGTTTGCAACAGACCCAGTTCACTGCTGTCCCGGGCTTTGGGTTCTCCCCTGAGCAAATATTGCTGATCCAACTAATGTAAACTAGTCTTTTACTGTCTGAATGAAGCACAGCTGTGAAGTGGTGAAGCTGTGAGGTTACAACAGTTTGTCTAATCTAGATTTGAACTGGTATAATAACGCAATGTAGAGGTTTACTGTTTTGTAATGTTTTTAAAAATTTTGAAGAGATGTACAGTAGCAATTTATACTGTTCAGTCGTTGCTTTGAAACTGAAAGACTCCAAAGCATAACTCAGTCTCTGATATGCAATAGCAATTAATTGAAAGGGGTGAGTATGAAGGCAGAGTGATAATCTCAGTTGAAAAACTTCGGAGAAAATGCCATTTAAAGTCAAATTTACAAAGTGCATGCTTTTCTACTGAGGACCTAATGGTTTCAAATTAAAGACTCACACAAAAGTTATATCTGTTGTGTCTAACATGGAGTAAATGGTTCTTTTAATTCCTAGGAGAACCCTCTCTATTCAAAGTACAACTGAACTCCAAATTACCTTAAAATGTTGCACTTTAAGAACTTAGTCATATCAGCCTAGTACTGAGTGGTACGGAGTGGGCTGCAGATACGCTCAGAAAGTTTAGACCCTTTTTGCTTCTTTGTTTCATGCGCCTTGGATGCTGAGTGGTCTGATCAGCAGCTTTTCCCACCTTGTACTTAATAGGTGCTTTCATTTCTCACATTCCTGTGCATGCACAGGACAATTCAAAATGGTATGGTTTGCTTTCATTCAAGCTGTCTTATGGGTTGAGTTTACTTTTCTACTTTCTTGCCTGATTCCTATAAAATCACCTGTAATCCAATATAACCCATATAACCCATAAAACCCATATAACATCAAGGCTAATAAAATAGCCTGTTTTTCATTGTTGTTTGAATAAATTTTCAGAAAAAAGTTAAAATTCTGCTGGACTGTTACTTTATCTGTCAGAGGAAAATGTATTTTTAAGCCTTTATGTGGAAGATTATATGAAGATAAGTTGTATCTCATCACATGATCCACTCTGTTATGGATTATCAAAGTACTGGTGTTACCGAATCAGCTTTTAGTATTATTAGTGGCCTTAACTTTAGTTGTCAGTTCTACAAAAGAGTATGGCTGTAACTAACAAACTGTGTGTATTTGTAATGACTGTCTTGATAGTTTCACATATCAGTTCAATAAAACATCTTCCACTCAGGGGAGACATTTGGACAGGAATATCTCAGTGACATTCTTGCCATTCCCATTACCATCACTGCACACTCAGAGCAATATATGTTTTAAAAATTCATTGAGTGTGTATTTACAACATAGATCATGAGACATGTTTTTTTAATGGTGAGAAACTCCCAATGATGCATTCTGTGATCTGTGGCATTGATTTGGATTCTTTGATTTTTAGTGCTACAGAATACAGTCATAAAACTTTTAGACCCCCAGTGTTATAGGGTGCAGCTTCTTAACACAGAATATTGTGTTAAGAATCTGTAAGAAGGTAATGCTGTAAAAGGAGATAGCAACTACCGGCAAGAGTTCCCAACCCAGTGAAAATCAAAGGTTTGCATTAAACATAGTTAACTGACTGAATTTGTATTCTAACATAAATTGAAAATATAGTGAACTTCATTGAAATGACATAAGGTTGAGATGTAAAATCCCTAATGCAGGTAGACTTCCAGTGGGTTGCTTTGACAGTGTGGAGGATAGGCATTTGGTTTAGGTAGTTCCTTCACCTCCCTTCAGGCAGTTCTCAGTAAGCACCTCTGAAAAATATTTTTCTGAAACAGTTGTCTAAAGATAAGTGAAGCAAATTTTCTGCCCTTTCTCTGCTAAAGAGAGTCTAGATGCTTAACTCTTCATTAGCAAAGGAAGGTGAGGTAAATAGTGGTTACATGTCTTCTAGTTATGAGGTACATCTTCTAATAAGTATGTGCAGTTCTTTAGCATTCTGTTGTACTTAGTTCAAGGTTTTGGTAAATGCAGGACAGAGGTGTCTTTCATATTCGTAGTACAGCAGAAAGTTAGCCTTCTATATCCTACTCTCTTTGTTCTGATTTCCATCCTGGTTTTTAAGGAGTATTTATTTCTGGAAACAAATCACTGGGTCTGAAAATAAATTTTGCTCTGGGATAGAGGAAAAAAATACATGGAAAAGGGAGTGAGAGAGGTACAAAAAAACCTGTAGAAGTTTGTCTAGATAGCTGGAGCGCCTTTTCCAAGTGCAGGAATAAAAAATGTTAAGTATTTTTTCACAGAAGTGCTTACAGTGAACAATATTGAGAAGCTTTTAATTGTTATACTGAAGTCCTACAAACATGCTAGATGTTATCCAGGATGATATCCACTTGGATATAGAAAAGTCTTGACATATCTCGCTGCATTGAGATTACTGTCCAAAGTTGTCTGGAATCCTTCCAGTGCGGAAAATGAGTTTAGAAATTGCTTTGTTCTATTTGTGTGTTGACTATCTCAGCTGGGACAGTCAGACCAATGGTACTGTGGACTTGTTGGCAGTTTTAGTTGACTGCCTTTTCTTCTAAAATTCATTCGTTGGCTCAATAACATTTGTCTTCTCAGTTCTTAGAACATTGGTTGGGCACAGACTTTTTTTCCATAAATTTGCATTTTCCTTTTTAAGAGAAGGGGGGTAAGTTAATTGTGGTTTTTTGAGGAAATGCCTCTCCTCTGTAATAGGTAGACTGAAGTATCTGCACTGAGAGGTGCGTGTTTGTTTAGGAAATCGCATTGTAAGCCTTTAGTACACCAGTAGGTTGACAATTTGTCAACAAGAGTGTGGACAGAGCTTGCTTTCTCTGCAGCATGTTCTCTCCTGATCTTGAATCCTACCCTGTGGGGTGTTTAGAGTGTTGTTGGTTTAGACTTGTCTGTAGGCTGTTGTGTGACACTATCTAGCACTTAACATCGTTCCATGTACCCCTGTGGGATGTGGGACCAAGGGCAGAGCAATGAACCCACTGGAGGGAACGATAGAAAAGGAACTCCCTTCACAAAGGAGTGAGTTACCTTAAGCTGATGCTCGACAGCATTTGCAGTGCCTGTTCAGCCTGTGTCTCTGTGACTAAACTGTTGTGGCGTCTGTTGTCCAGGAGTGAGTTAACTTTCCCATCTCTCCTGAGCAAATTTCAGCTCTGAATGTTGCTATTTCAAATGTTTCCTGCTGCACACCAGCTCTAAAGCTGTTAAAAAGAGTGTGCTCACTGGCCAGGCTGGGGTCTCAGGAAAGGCTTGCAGTAAATCCTGGTGACGTTGCTGCCTTCTCTGCATGTGGACCCTGGACCCCTCACCCCTCACAACATAGAGCCATTGCTGGCTTGTGGTAGCCCAGTGGATTACAGCTGCCCCACAGCAGTTGGGGATACTTGAATCTCCATCACCTTCCCAGGCTTTTGGGAGCTCCAGGTTGTACCACAATGGTAGGATAGTTGAATGGAGGGGATCTGGCTCTAGCAGCCTGTCTTTCATTGTTCCAGCTGTTCACAGCTGCTCTACAGCAGATTGAAAAGTCATTTACTCCCCTCATGTGAATGACCTTGAGGGATCAGAAAGTCAATTGTGCAAAGCACATACAGTCAGTGTGAGATGCGTGTCCAGGAGCCGCTGCGAGAAAGCTGACACAGAAGAGCTTCTTGGTGGTGTTTTAGGGACTGGCAGGTAGCTGCAGCAACTCAGGAAAATTTGGAGCTGTTGAGAGGGGTGCAGAGGTTGTCTGGTACACGACTACTAGAATTTTAAGAGCTCTGCTTGCATCTCCTTTCCAGAGCAAGGCTGACCATACATCCCCCATAGCTTTTAGTCTGTCAGTTCATCCGTGAATGGAGCAAACATTACTTAAATTGCAGTTTGTTAGTTTCATATCGTGCTGGGGGGGCGGGGAATGGAAACCCTTTCTTACCTTACAGAACCTTGTATACCTTCCCTGTCAAGCTGCTTTACTGAATAATAGAGCCCAAGTCTAGCTCTAAATGTAAAGGTTTGGAATTGTTTCTCCATTGGTTTTCCCACAGATGTACACTTGGTTCCCTGGATCTGGCTGCTGTCTAAAGCAATTAAGACCAACAGTGTTTTATTTAAAGCAGTAGTACACCATATGCAAGGCCATAGATGCTCGGTGTGACACTCACAAAATTGGGTATCTGTCTGCTTTTTTCCGTTCCCTTTAATCGATAAAAATATGATTTCCCCCTAGTTCAAAGGAAATTGAATTTTCACATAGCAGGGGAAAACAAATGCCCTTCAGCATTGCTATCAGTGAATTGGGACACCAGATGTCTTTTAAACAGGTCCAGCATATTGTCTCTCCATTTCCAAGACACTCTTTTATGCTTCTATTTATTGTAGGCAATTATGCTTTGACCCAAAGATATAGTCCTAGTGGAATTAAAAATCATGTGCCCTCTTTGTATAAAAAAGCTGAGTCTGATTTTATGGAAAAGAAGTGTAGAGAATGAATCTAATGGGAAATTAGGCAGTAGTATTTGATGACTGTAAATGTATTTATTTATAACAGCTAATCTTAGTGGAAATGAAGAAATAAGATGAAATAATTAACTTTACTATTTATAAAAGAGTCTCTTTTATTCACTGTGAAATGCAGCCACCTCTGGGGTGAAATGCAAAGGATGCTAAAGAGCATGTAGGCATTGAAGAATGAAAAGAAAGAACAAATGTGCATTTGACACAGTGGCAAAAATGCAGCATGGAAGGAAAACAGTTTCCTGAAAATGTCGCCCCTTTTTGTTGAAAACATAGTTTTAACTGGCTCCTATAATTATTCAAACTGGAATTTGGTCATAAAAGTAAAATGTCTCTGGCCTTGCAAGATGCACTCTGACATTTTTAATGGCTTCGATACAGAAAAAGCACTTAGTTTACAGTAAAAAAGAACACTTATTCTCTGAAAGATAAAGGGCTTTGTTTTCCTCTCACAAAGGCCAGTTTTACTGATGATTTCACGGGAGTTATTGCAGACGTAGAACGGTGCAAGTGCGGGAGGAATCAGGGCTGTCACTGCAGCAGCAGTGGGACAGGTAAGAGTGCTGCCTGCTGAATTAACAGCCCTTTTCATAAACCCAGGGAATGAAGGAGTAATAAAGAGGTTGGCTGCCTGTTGATGAATTCTCTGACCGTGTGCAGTGTATCCTGGAGCTCCAGTTAAACCTTTATATATCTCAAGAGAGCAAGAGAGCGAATGATATTGTAAGGAGCACTTTGTCAAATAAAATAGAAAGATCCGTAGGATTGTTGCACTGACAAATGTCAGGACGCAATTAGGAGTCAGTTTATATATATAATGTGTTTTACTGAGCTTGTTGAGTGAAGTTTACAGTTTATAACAGGAGACCTATTGAAAGATAAACTACTGCGCCATCTGTGATACAAGTACTCAAAATCCTCTGCTTAAATTGGATCACTAAGTTTAAATACAATATAGGCTATTTCACATATAACTCTTACCTTCAAATCTATCCACATTCAAACAGTATTATTTAACTTACATGCTGACTGAAAGTTGGAGGGAGGCTGATAAATTGAAAGAAGGCAGCAAAGTGATTTTAGTATCTTAGTGTCGTTGATTAAATGTGAGAGCTAACTAAGAAAATAATCTGCAAGGAGAGATGTTGTGATAGCGGTCACATTGTGTCATTGATTTGTATTAAATGCTAGGGAAGAGAGAGAGAAACAACTTTGAAGATTTGCTTTTCATTATGCTATGAATTGATGTTCAGCTACTAAAATGAAATAGGTTTGCATAAGAGTTACGACTGTCAAAAACCATTTGGAATTTCATTCTGTGCAGAGAAATTAAAATTTTGAGTGATTATGGGAAAGACACTCTCTTCTGAAGCAAGATTATAAAATCAGAGCTTTCCCTTGTTACCGGATCTTTAGATTAGGTGAAATTCTTACTGTTTGTTTTATCTCATCTCAAATGCTTTTTAAGTGACTTGCTGAATTAATATCATATTAAATTCAAGAAACTATGGTGATAGAACAGTATGCTTGAGATTTTAACTGCATATTCATATAAAGATATTCAAAGTTATAGGTCATTCAGCTAATGTAAGTCACCATCTGGGCGTATACATACAAGAAATATTTATTTCAGTTTATAAAAGCAGTGTAATTGAGTACACTGGGCAGATAAACCATTAATTACATGTTACAATACAGTCTGATCTGCTATCAGGAGCAGAACACTTGAAATTCAGAATCTCTTGACATTTTTCATTCATTTCCATAACAATCAACCACTCAAACCTCTCAGTTTTGGAGGAAATAATGACACTGGAAAAGGACTGAGTTTTACAGCATGCTTTTAACATCCTGGGTTCAATTAAAATGGAAGAATATATTCTGAAATCATAAAAGTTTTCCTTTGAACTAGCATCTGCAGATGAACATGTATGATTCCCATTGGCATAAATTTCCCAGGTAAGCTTAGCTAAATCTTGGAAAGCAGAGCAATTTTGAGGGGTTTCAAAGTTATGATGGTTAGATTTCACAGCTATGGTATTTTACAGCATTTGACTATTGCTAAGTAGTTACTGTAGGAGTTATAGGAGGGCCTTTTATTATAACTGCACTCTAGAAACAGAGAATTTGGCCATAGTGCTTTATCCGCTTACAACTGTTAGAACAATCAGGACAGCAGAATTCACCATGAGATCCTAATGGTCATTGTAACTGTGGGTCTGAATGGCTCAGTGAAGAGCTGTCAGACAGTGATGCACTATAGAAAATGCATAGGTAAGCTTTTGTGCATTTAAAGCTTTTAGCCTGATTTTGCACTGCTTGCAGCTATCATCCTTTTTAAAAGAAACAATAAAACAACAAAATTACCCACTTGATGACAGAATCAAATATTGTTTTGCATTTGTATAATCAGATGTTGAGATAAAAGCACAAAATGTGTGCACTCTTTTGAATGAATGCCCACTGAAATAAATGCACTTGTGTTTACTTTTCATAAAGGGTTTCTACACATGCAGTAACAAGCCTTACACTTTTTCACTGCCATGCAAGGTCACAGCTTAGTCAGCTGTCTTACCTTCAAGTCCCAAAGTGTCTTCGTTTTCTTGCTTTTTGAACTTCAGCACTCTGGTGCAGTGAAACAAACACCAGATGCCGCAAGAAGGTGTCTCCTTGGAAATGGGTCATGCTCATCATCACATACCGGGGAGCTTCTCCTCTGAGTCCCTGTGTATATTCTGGGCCAGGAACAGGAGCTTGTTTGAGGTGTCAATAAGTGTCTTAATGCCATCATTCCCAGGTGTTCAAGGCTGATGAGATTTCAGAAGGATAAACATTATTAATTTGTGTTCTTGTTTTGGGCTTCCAGACTTTACATTTTCCAGCTGTTCCCTGGAATCATGATGGCTAGAAAATGTCTTCTGTTTTAGCAGAAGTGGTACCTCCCATTTGGTAAATTCATTCCAGAAAGAGGGGCTCAAAGAATGATTCCTTCACTTTTATTGTAAAGTTTACAATAAACTAATGACATCTCACAGCCCTGAGGTCTTGTCATCAAAGCAAAAGATGTTTAGATCAACTTTTCCTATCTTTATATGGATGGTTTACTGCACTGTGGATGGTTTACTGCACTATCCTATACTGTAGGATAAGGCATCCTGAGAAGCTGCATTTTTAATACAACAGCCCATATTTGATTAAATTCCCTATTTTTTTCCTGTAGAGTCATTTGAGTTACTTTAAGGTTACTGCTGGCTTTTCCCCTGGATGCTCAGCCGATGCAATGAGCGAGGCAGGCACAGGCCTGGTGAGAGATCTTTGAGTGGTGCCAAAGGTTCAACTCCCCGTGCTCTTTAGGCATGACTATGCTAATAAATTTGCATTTCCTCCCCCAAGCTCACATCTCTTTCGTCTTAACTGTAGCCTTCTGTACGATTTGCTTCATTGGCTTCCAGCCAACGTCGTGTCCTGGGAGGCTGAGGAAGGTGTTGCAAAGACACTACGGTAAAGAGGAACACTTCAGTCTGAACAGGGCAAACTTCCTTGGAAAAAAAAATGAGCTTTTAATAGCTCCAACAACACGGTGCCCTCTCCACTCTGCCACACCAGTTTGTGGTGATAAAACATTATAGAAGAGACTGATAAATTTGTTACAGAGCTCAGCCTCTCGATACATTTCACCAGAAGCATCTTCTTTCCTTTTATCAGCTCAGCTGTGTTTAATAGCTTTGTACTCGGATGACAATTTAAGTGATACTAGACCATTACTTTTGGATTATGATCCAGGGACCTGATGAAAGAGAGGCTAAAGTGTTAAACCTTAGGAAAGGCAAATGTATATATGTATGCAGTCCAAAATACATTACAGCATCACATCCTTATGACAAAAGTAACTATAAACAAACATGAAACAGAGCATATTATTTTTCATAGACTTTGCCAAGCAAAATGTAGACAGCTGTATAAGAAGCTTTAAAAAAATCCTGTTATTTTCTGGAAAACTTCAGATGCCTACTCTGGGACTGTACTGCTGAGATACCGAGTTGGCAGTGTCACATTGGCATAACTGGGGAAGCTTAGGGTAATTTTCCTTTCATACCTACCTTCCAGGGTGAATTGGTCCATTCTGATGACCCTGGAGACGAGCTGAAATTGAAAACCACCCTCACATACTTTGAAAGCAGAGCCTCAGCTGGACTGTATCTCAGTGGCTTACAGTGGTTGTATTGTCATTAGAATATTTATTTGAATTTCAGCTAAGGCAACCTACTGTAATTTTTATGTGTCTGTTTACAGTAAGATATCTCAAAAAGGCTGTCTGAAGTTAGCATCTAAATCTCCATATAGAAACCTAACATATACCCCAGGTTTTCAAATTACACATGAAGCAGTTCCTATATTTTAAAACCACATTTTTTTTCTCCTTTTAGTGTCATTCAAAAATAAGATGAAAATTAGGATGATAATTATACAGTAGAATCATTGATTACCAGTGCCTGGTTCTGGGTACGGAGCAGAAATACACTTTTAAACATCCAAACAATTAATTTGGAGATAACGTTTATTGATTGTGTAAAAAGTTCCTACAAGTCGATCTGAAATGTGTCATCCAAAGATGTATTGTTATAAATACAATAGTGAGCTTTGCACTGGATGTGCAGTGAATGTAATGTTTTTTGAGCGATCCCAATTGCATTATTTATGTATCAAGTCCCCTGAGATTTCACAAAGATATTTTCTCTGGAGGATTGAAACCATGGCAAATAAAAGCCTGGCAAACCTAGCCTTTGATAAGGTGACACGATGAGGAGATTGCTAGAGGTTTCTTTCCTCTCCTCTGTAGCTCTTTCATCTCCAGCTACAGGTTATCTGGGCCCTTCTCCCTACGCAGCTTGGCACTGTTCTACCCTGGAAGCCCCCTCTCGGGAGTAATTTTCACTTTCAAGCCTGTCAGACATAGTTTAGAGAAGAGTGAATGCAACTGTGTCACAAAGAGATGGTGCACAAATGCCAACTAAAGTCATGGAGCATTGATTGACGGTGTTGGAGAGTCGCCACTCTAAGTGTGCATTCCATGAACCTAAAATTTGGCATTTTCTGTTATTCCCCCGCCCTGATTTGAGGACTGTTCTGCAGCAGGTGATGCCAGAGCTGAATTGTGGTGCAGGAGTTCTTCAGGAAGTCAGCTGTGGATTTCAGCCCTTTCCTCCTTTCCTCCCAAAAGTATTCCTGGGGGTTTCAATGTGGATGTTTATTTCCCTCTCCTCTGGTATAGCTGTACTGAAGAATTCCAAGTTTCAGGGATATCCGTGTTTAGTGCAGCCCTTCTTGTTAGATTCTAGATGCAGAGCCGAGAGCAAAGTAATAGCACTAATCTCCACAATGAAAATGTATTTTGGGACATTAGCACACATATGGTGAGGATTTTTTAACCTACTTTACTGTATGTAACTTTGCAGCTTAATTAATCAATTAGGATTAGTGCAGTTTGTAATCAAGTCCAAGAGTGATTGATGCATGCCGTATTAATTGCAACATTCACATGAAGCATGTCATATACACAGTCATTTTACAGCTGGATTTCACATTGGGTTGCTCATAAGCACTTAATGGCAGGAATATTTTAGACTTGCAATCAGGGAAATTGTATTGCACAATATGCTTTATATGTTGTACACCCTGCTTAGATAATAACTCCTCCATCACTGATGTATCCTCTTGCTCCTCCCTCCTGGTTCAATAGTTGGCAAAGTAGTCCATTTTCAAAGGCTTTCCTTTGCTGTGGAACAAGAGGTATAATTAAATTGTATCCCAGTAGCGAAGGTTTCTAATGATGATGAGCCAAAACTAATTGTATTGATTTGTTTATTACTGGCTTAGGAAGCTCATCAAACAAATGGACTGAAACTATTTCCATATTCTTATCTGTTTGGTAAATGAGAAACAAATAACGCTTCCATATGTCTGTTGCTTGGTGTCACGGCATTAATACTAATTCTGAAGATAGACTCAAGCACAGGCAGGGAGGTTTTCCCTAGTGTAATGTTTCTACAGCTAAGAAACACCACATTTTTTCCACAATTTTGTCATCAGATGAGCAAAATGAAGCTATTTTATATATATATATATATATCAAATGATATTACGAACAAAGGCCTGCTCAGGCTACACTCATAAAGCGCAAAAGATTGGGGCAAAAGAAATGAGACTGGTGTTATGTTCTTGCTCGCATGTGCATTTGTTCTGTGGCCTCTATTAAACAAAGCTGGATGAATAATGTGAACTCAAAACTTCTATGAATATTCATTTTAATTTTAAAATTAATTTACTTCACACTCTCACATTAACTCTGCAAACAGTCAGGCAATCACATCTGGTATAAGCATTTGCAGAAAGCAAATTTTGATAGTTCATGTCTGAGTTTTTGTAGGAACAGGTTTTTCATTTTGAATGTGCAAAAATTCATGTTAATGCTCACCTAGTTGTGGGCCAGACACAAGTTTCTCTGACCTATGTGAAAAATCTCTTTCATTGCATAACAATTTAAAAATGCTGAGCTTTTTATTACTAAATCCTTGTGATCAATTCTGAGAGCAAAAGGCTGTCCAAGTTCATTTAAACCAGTGCTGATCTAAAACTACTGAAGCCAACGGTGGTCATTTGTTGGCTTGGTGTGTTTTAGATCAGTCTCCTTGTGGATGCAGTTGAGAAAATCCAGTACTAAGAAAAAAGACCAAGTTAATGGAATAATTTGTTATTTTAATTGAATTTGGGGGACTGATTGTGTTGATGCTGTGAGAATGTGGATTCCTCTACAGTGATGCATTGACTCAGGCCTTGTTTTGCTCTTACAGTCATCCAAGAAAAGTGGCTACCGTAATCAATTTAGAGCCTGAATCTGCTTCCAGTGGAATCAAAAGCAAGCCTTTTATTCTTAGGAGCTCGATAACGTTAGTGAAAACTGCTATTTATACATGTGGAACCATCCCGTTCATTTTCTGAAATAGAGCTAGCTTCCTCTTCCACTCAACTGTGTGTTTTCAATTACAAATGTTCGCCACATCTCACATCTCTTATATGCTGTAGCACATGACACATTGTGGCAACTTTTGTTCAACTAGCAGGTTTTGGTCCAAAGAGGATTCAATGAAGTTGGAGGGTGAATTGCCCTTACATCCCTCGAGAAGCTGATCCTGTCAGCTTGGCAGAGCATTGCTCGAACTGCTGCACTGCATATTATGTCTAGAGTGTGGATAAGTTAATAACACTAGAAGTAGAGGTAAAGGTAGAAGGAATTATATGCCACAGGTATTAAACTTTGACCTTTATGATGCTTTAAAATCATAAAACATTTTAAAATAGCTATGCTACCTCCAGGATAGCACTACTGTAGGGAAAACTGCCTCTCAGTACAACACACAGCATTTATATCAGCACCTCGCTTCGTATTCCCATTTCTGTACGTAGCTGTTAAGGACTGGTAGCACTGCCTTCCTTCTAGTTAGGTTGTCTGTGGTGGAGATCTGCTTTTAGAGGTGGAATCCAGCGTGCCTCCATGTGAAGCATCACATCCTGTCTGTTCTGCCTCTCCTACTCCAATGGCACAGCTGCAGGGCCCTGCAGGCTTCAACATCAGCCTCTCAGACCTGGAGCCAGTGGATGGAAGGGGCACCAGCTCTCTCCCCTTCTGCAGATGAGAAAACTGAGGCACCTGCTTTTTGTCAGGCACACACAGTCTCAAGGAATAAGCAAAAATGGAACTGAAGAGATTTAACCTCCTACTCAGAAACATTAGGAGATTTGACTTTCCTGCTCCTTCTGTGTTGGTATGAGAGAAAGCCTCTTTTCACAGCTATTGGAGTCCTTTCAAGAGTCATCACAGAGAGATGTGATTAAAAATAGAGGGCTACTTAGGGCCACTGAGTTTCCTTGTGAAGGTCTCTCTTTTCAATGGCTGTGGGAAGCCTGGGGAAAAGTGTCTCAATTAAGCTGTGCGAATGTCCTCTCTCCCCGTGCTGTGTCTTGTGCTCTAATTATACGCAAGACTTTCTCAGCTGTTTGTTATTGTTATGCATAGGGAAGAAACACAGGTATCAGGGAACAAAAAAAATGGAAACTCTAGACCTCTGATCTGAGCCTACCTGTTAACAAATATCTCAAAGGGAAATGCTTTTCAGAGTCAGGATTTAGATTTGGCTCATTTTATCAATCCAAGGCTCTTTGCAAAATGTGAACTTTTCCTGGTTTAGATCTTGCCTGTTTCTGTCTTTCAGGGCAGAGTAAGTACATACTGGTCTCTGGTTGTCAGAATTCACCACCACCCATAGCAAGTTGACATTCACAGAGGAAAAGAGGTGTTTTTTTGTGGCAACAGAGTGCTTTTTTCCCAAGCTGTCTGAAAACCTGCCTGTAGATCTGTGTGCACACCATTATTTGGTTTAATGTTTACGAAACTAGTGGAAGTTTTTGCATTTAAAATGGTAGGTGAATCAGAGGTCTTGAGAGCACTAATGAGCCAGTCCTGAAGAAGCCATTTCCATATGTCAGGTCCTTTAACTGAAGTTTGAGTTCTAGGAAAAACAAGCTCTCAGCCACTTCGTATGCAGACATTTGCATGTGCCCTCCGGTTGCTTAGCTTTGCTCCAGAAGTCGTCTCTGTGGCCACTGCACACAGTAAAAATACAAACCCTGAGAATTCCCTTTTTTCTTTCACCTTCCATAGTAAAAATATAAATTATGAGATTGTTTCTGCAGGTACAAAGCACGTGCATTGAGCGACAGAGTTCTAAAGCAATAGAAGCAGCATCAGTACTTGCAAGGTCAGATTTTCTGTGTGCAGTTAAAAAGGTCTAGTGTCATTTCATTTCAGAGCTATTAGAAGAAGCAAAAACTCCAAGCATTTGAATAACACATTTGGGCGTTTGCATTGCTTTCAAGTTGCACAGATGCCAAAGTTAGAGTGCAAGGTAGTTCTTAGGAGCCTTGTGTGGCTGTTCACTTTTGCCCATTGTACCTCAGAACAGCAGAAAGCTACTGGCAGTGTCTCCTTACACTGAGGAGCAGGAGAGAGAGAAGTTTGTCACCTGCCAAGGCTCTGTAGTGGAAATGACCTTCTGCATGGTTCACTGGAGAGCAGCAGATATTCCAGGGAGAATCTATCCTGTAGAGCAGACATTACCCAAGATATAAACTTCTTACGGTGCTTACTCTGCAAACATTATTGGGAAGAAAAACCTTGGAGATGGGATTTAGTATCAGCAAAGGCTTATCTGGGCTGCCATTAGGTAAGGGGCAATTTTACCTCCTATTGCACTAGCAGCAAAGTAAACAATCACCTGAATGCTTTTGAAAGTACTAGCTTTTGTTGATGGAATATTTTTAAATATGCAAACAAAGAGGGATGAGAGTAGAAGAAGAAGCATCAAGGAATTTTATTTATTAAGCTATTGACAAATACCTTGTGCTCTGTTTACTCATCTCTTTTCTTAAGGAGAAAGTAGATAATGTCAAGATCTTTATGAAACCAACAGACATTCTAATGCAGTCTGGAATGCAAATCCTGGAATTTTTTCTCTTAAATTTCACCAAGATTGATATGATGAGCATGGGATAAAGGAGGAGACATGAGAAAATAACAGAAAAAAACCCTGAACACAAGGGTAATTAGAGATGGCAGACAGTGTTTTAAAGATTAGATTCGTCTGAAAAGTAAAACATTTCAAATTCATGGAAACCTGTGAACTGAAAGAATCAAAAAGCCAATATTTTTCCACTCTTACTATCATAAAAATGGATCTTCAGCTACCTGAAGATCAGGCAGTGGGAACAATTCAAATTCCTGTACCCTGCAGATGAAGAACCCAAAATTGCCTCTTCATAAATATATCCTCATGGATAGCTCAAAAGCTGGATGTCCTCTGAGGGGCTCGCAGTTTGCACCGTCACAGCCCCTGTTCGAGGACGAGCGATGTGTCAGCGTGCTCAAGCACTGTTCCTGGGGGGATCACGGAGTTAGTGAGTCTGGGTGCAGACTGGCTAGCAAGGTCCATGAGGACAAGACTGGCTTTGGAGGTGACCTGTCATCTTGCAAATCCAGGAGGATTCGCTTGCTTTCAGGGCAGCCTGTGCAAAGCTGAAAACTCACTTTCCTAGTGAATCAGCCTGTGATAATTCTTTCCCCATCTAGCTTTCACTGACTTTTTCTGCAAAAGAGCAAACACTGTTGTTTTCTTTACCATCCTGTCACAGAGGAGAAATTTTGGCCTCAAGTCACAGCCACCTGGCTCTTTTCCTTTTTATTTTTGTTCTTACCCAGCCTTCTCCTGATGACTATCCAGCTTTGTTGTAGGTTGAATAATTCAGGTGGAATGAACTGTGAGTTGAAACAAGTAGACAGTGTTCCACCGCTTGTCCACTTAAGTTATTCACAAATTGTCTTGAAATGGGACCTTTTCTCTGAATCTTAGATGATTACAGTTTTTCAGGTAGAGTTATTACTATATAGTAAGCAGCTGTGTTCAGTTTCAAATACTCAGGCGTGAAATAAATTAACAGTTTTTTCCTTACTGTATAACTGAACAGGTATTCTTTAATTTTAAGTGCTTTTTTGGCCTGACACTAATGAGTCATGTCATTGCACTAGATTCTTTTAAGCATTTTTTTAATGTTTCTTCAGTGCACTTCATATTATTAGCTGCTTCCATTAGTTCCACCTGCAGTTCCAGTTACCAAGTTCATGTTAAGCCAAGTTACACGTTTGAGTGTCATAGAGTCAATGTCTTATTTTCTAAAAATCTTAATTTCTCCCAAACTTCCATCAATAACATCTTTAAAATCCATTTGCAATGTAAATGACTCAAAGTATAATCCATCCTGCTGTGTCCCAGAACACTTCCTTCTTATTTAATTGCCATAGACACTTTAGTTACTAATTAAACATTATTGTTTATGATGTTGCGTTTCATTAATACTTGTGATAAAAATTGCATGTTCCAGCAGATTTTTTGCATTTTAATGCCACTAGTGGGTAAAATTTAGAATTGCTGGGACAGAGTCTGCACTCCTATAACCACACAGTGACACAGATCTTGAAAAAAGAGGGTGCATGTTTGGAGTCTTTCCCTTCTTGTGTGATGGAATAAATTGAAGCTTCTTTGATTGTAATGAAGATACTAGAAATGTCATCGTGGTCATTTGCAGAAGAGATGTTTCAGATTACATACACATACATGTGTGTATATGTGTTTGAATGACAAAGTGAATGATTAGGAAAGTATGGGAAGTAGTTTGAACTAAGAATTTTTTAGGCTTAGGAGCTACTAATTCCATTCACCCCAAAACTGTAATTAAAGGTATTAAGGAAAAACGTAATGAAGCTTTAGCAATAGGTACAGTAAGAGAATGGGAAGTATCTTTGATGGAAGGGAGCTAAGAAGTCACTGAATAGATAATATAAAACTCAGTTCTGTGATAAGAAAGATACCTTAGTTTGTGAATAGATTAGTTTTGCACCTTCCAGTCCCATGGATTCAGGGAAACGATCATTAAGGGCAAGAATCTCTGAAGCAACTCATTATGAGACCTCCCTCTCCCCACTGTTTCAGCTCCCTCCACAATACCAGTATGGCCCATTACCTTTAGTTCCACCTCTAGTAGTAATGAAATAGCATCTGGCCTGCACTGAATCACCCAGAGAAAATGTTGCAATGCAGCACTGCTGGTATTTGATGGTACAGAAAGCCACATTGGTCCAAGTTACTTTTCACAGCAGAGCAGAATTTTGTCCTAGTGAAACTATGTTTGCTTCTCTGTGCAGAACAAAGACACTATCCCTTCTCAGACTTCCGCACAAAACTCCTCAGAGATGAGAGCAATGAGAATCCCTGGCTGTAATCTCCACTGCTTCCCACCCTGGAAGGAGGAGCACAGACAGAGGTTTCCCTGGAAGACCCTTCTTCAGTGTTGGATGCAATTACAACACATGCTCTCATTTCCAAATTTCATCTGTTCTTGCACTTGAGTAAACAGGCTTACTGATCTCAGATATTTTTTCTTAAAGTCATCCTTTCTTGCAAATGCAGCAGGTAGACTCCTCTAACCTGCCTGGGCCAAGTAAAGGTAAAGTGTACTGTCAAGTGAACCCTAATTTTATATCCTCATTCATACACAGTTGCTCCAGACCTCAAGTACTCAGTAGTGGCACATCCACACCATTGGCAAGATGCTAAACAATCGGCACAGTCTTGAAAAGAAGTTTCTTTTTCTGCATCCAGAGTCTTTCAATGCAGCAGGTTGAAGCTGCATTGAACTGATTGTGTGAGCACAGCAGCCCCGTGCTGGGGCCTCTCCCAGTCTGGGGTGTGTAGAGCACAGGATTAATCCTGCAGCTGAACAATAGCTCTCCTTCACCTCTGCATCTCTCATGATGCAGCCCTTTCAGCTCAGAAGGAAACTTTGGTCTCCTAATATCTTGCAAGCCTAACTTGGCCGTGTGATTAAGAATTATTTCTTTTGTGCTGTAGCAGAAAAAGGATTCAAATAGATGTGATAATGGTATTGCATTCAGCATGTAAAGATCATTGAATGTAAACGTGGAACAGAATATACTTCTGTCTCACAGAAAATTGCATTTAGAACTTGTTGCTACTTTGCTGCTTTTGTAATAATGCTTCAACATCAGACCCTGGATCTCAACATAAATATGCTGGCGTTTCACACAAAGGAGTCAGAGAACATCTATTATCTCCCAAAAGGTGCATTAAGACATGATGGATTTTTCCCCCTTGTGACTCCACAGAAAGTCATAAAAGAGATTGTTTTGGAAGAACTAATTTTTAAAGAACACTTTATGTAAAAGGATTATGTCACGATATCTTTTGCACATACTAGTAGGGCCACAGACTTCCTAGAAGAGGAAAAGAGGGAGAAATGGGGAGAGGATAAATGGTGGATTAGGAGTTTGAATTTCAGAATTGTCCAAAAAAGTTACTGTCACCACAAATCAACACTCCTTTGGATTTGTCAGCAATTGTGTATAAAACACAGTGAAAACATAACTAAGATTTGCACACTTAGGTACTAAAAGTTAATTCACTCCAGAGTTTGACAGTGATGAGATTTGCCATGATACACCTGCCATTTCTGTTCCCGTAACGTCATGTTTTCCTTAAGAAAATCTTCCCCTTCATAAATAGCTTTAGTTTAAATTAATTCTGAGGTACAGCAACATCACTGGTAGCTGCTGGGTCTTCATTACTTTAGGTGGTCAGGCCACTTGGATAGACATTTCTTGCACTGTTTTATTACTATGCAGACAGAAGACATAGGATTTGTTTGCACTTCACTCCTCTAGCTAAAGTTGAATATCTGTATTTTGCATAGCACTGCTTTGTGCTACACAGGTGTATCCTTCATTCAGAAAAGCAGAGGAATACTGAGTATCAATCAGCCATATCCATTTTCTTAATATAGCATGATTCTTCAGGTCATATTTGCAGTACACTCAAAATAGTGCATAACAGAAATTGCTCCTGTTTTACTATAAAAAATAATAAATGAAAATTCAAAACACATTTTGAAATGGAAATTTAAGGATAAAAAATGGCTGATGATGTGGCATATAGAGTTCTGCTTTGGAAATTATCTCTATTAGTTTGAAGTGAAATTGAATTTTGGACTGTCAAAAATACCCATAAGATGGAAATCAAGTTCTGGATTGTTACAGCACATATTCATCACTCCCAGAAAGACACCTTGTGGGATATGAGCTGGCCTGACCATAGATCTTCTCTTTCTTCTGGGAACAAAGTATCCTACATCAGTGTTGATATTCCACAAAATTCCATAGTGTTGAAATTCAAAAAAATACCCACAAAATGCCAGGTAGTTTGCCGTGTCTGGAATGGAAGGTCACTCTGCAGTAGAGTTATCTTTGCTTGGCTTTGTAGATTTCAGCATATTTTTAATGAATATTTAGGGAGAAAAAAAAAACCACCAAAAATCCAACCTATTTTTGTCTTAATCCAGCTACTCTGGTAGCTATAGAGTAAGATGTGTTTTAAAGACACCAGGACTGCATCTTATGCACACATTGTATAAAGTTATTCTTTTAGGTATAAAAAGATCCAATGAAATAGTGAGTTGAAATACAGGGGTTTAAGCTGAGGTACCAGCATGTGGATGTCCTTATCCATGCGTATTCTAAATAAGGTCTTTTGCTCTTGAAGATATATTCTGCATCAGCTTGAGTTTAGGCAATTTCCTAATCTGAAATCCTGTTCTCATCAATTCAAACCCCTCGTCCACGCACAAACCTGTTCCAGCTTCCCACACCAGCCATCCTTGCCACCTCTCCTTGCTCCTAGTCACACTTCCAGCCTGTTCCAGTAACTTCCAGAAGAGCATCCTGTGGGGTATGGGCTGTCCTGAGAGTAGATTTTCTCTTTCTTTAGGGAACAAAGTACCTCATCTTCCTCGTGCCTGAAGTTACCAAGACCTGGAGTCCCTCAATGCCTTCCAAAGGCAGTTCAGACTGGGTTAGCAGCTGAGCCATTACACTGACTCCAGAAACCAGACTTTTGTTTAGACAGCATGAGAAGTGTGCAGTGATACATAGTAACCTCCTGAATGCAAATATGTATGACATTCACATTTTTGCAGTTTTCTGAGGAAGTAGCAAGCCAGGTCGTTGTAATGAATTGGTAAACATCACACTGTATTATATATGAAATTCATCTCCTAGAGCTCAGAAGCAGGGTGTTAATGCAATGCTCCCCACTATGATGTTTGCTTTATGATACTGGTATTATGCTGTCTTCTAAATATTCGTATCCCAGTCATACTGTAGCAGTGTGTTATGATCCTAAATCTATGAAGACACAAAAGAACAGGAAGAAAGTTAATTTTACTTTTGGCTTTCAATTCTTAGGCACTGTAACAGAATGTGAATAACCTCATTACTCTACAATTTTTGTGAGTCACATAATGACCTCTATACTAAAGACCAAAGTTTGCATAATTGAGGAGAGACTCACCTACAACAGTGTTGGAATTCATTAGCATAGGGCTGAAATAATGCTAAGAAAATAGCATTTGGTGTCACCTATTTAAACTGAAGCACTAGGTGTTTTCTTTCCTTTGCGCTTCTTAAAGGTATATGCTCATGTCGGGGAACACAACTTGTCTTACTGAATCTGGCAAATAGTGTGAGATGCTCCTGTAACTTGTCAGCAGTTTACATAAAAAATGGAAATGGCCTATTCTTATGTAGCTTTGCATTTTCTTGCAAATATCAGCAAAGTACATGTTACTTAATGGATTTATTTTTATAAGCGATGTATTCATATATTTATCTTGACTTTTAAGTGTTCATCCTTCATGCTAGGCTCTCTGTGGTAATTAAAATATACCATAAATCAGATTCACTGCAATTACCAAAATACACTGTAATTATCTGTTGATCTTTTGCGCCTATTAAGTAACTACTGGGATGTTTCAAAGCTGAGTTATTTTTGTATTCCTTAAGACAAACCTGCTGCAAAATGTTGGTAATTCACTTAATATTGCAGCCCAGATCTGCTCAGGAGCATTTTGTATCTTCTCCCTCTCCCCACTGTAATGTCACGGCAATTCTATTGACTATCATTTTGTTAAAAATCACGTTTATCAATGGCACCTGAATCCTGAACGCTCCTCCAGCTGGCAACAATATCCTGTGGTATGCAGTTATCAAGGATCACTCTGCAGGCAGCTATTCCTTTCATCCTGCACTTTGTCTTTACCATGACTGCAGACAGAAATTTTACATGAATTGAGGGAATTCAATCTTGAGTCAGAAAAAGGAACAACTCTTATCTGAAACCTGCAGGTAGTTAAACCTACTTCAGTGCATCTGCTCAGAATGAGAGTGAGTTGTGAGTCCAATGGTAATAAGCACAAGTATACAAAAACAATCTGAAAAAATGGCAGAATAGTTCTGCTTACCTTCACTGAAGTTATAAGTATCCATGTATGAATGTGTGTAATGTAGTTTTCATGAGCCTTGGGACAAATTCACCTGCCATTGCTTACTGCAACATTTCCCAAGCCTTTCCCTTTTTGCAAGTATTAATTCTAGCTAAAACACAGCCAATTCTATGGTTGTATAAGACGTATGAGAACACAATTTGCTGTAGTGCTATATCAGAAATGGAGGTGAGCCCAAGTGGAATTATATCAGTGTCAGGGTTGATTTTCTTACTCTTCATGGAAAAACCTTGTATCAGTTTCCTGCAAACTTGAATTTCCACTGGTAGACATACCCTGCAGCCATGGTTGTGTGTAATGTAGCAGTGGTAAATTCTTGTCTTCTGAGTTTCATGCAAGTCATTATTTAAAAGTAGAGATCTAGGAGTCACAGCTGGCTAATTAATCTGTACCAAGGAAAGCTCAGTGCCTAACCTTTCAGGCATCCCCGTGATGGCTGAGTGAGCTTGCAGTCCTGTCAAATTGTCACTTCTCAGTTGTTCCTTTTTTTTTTCTTTTTTTTCATCCCTTTTTTTTTGCTGTATAAAAAATAGGTGCTGAAACAGCTTATTGCCGACACAGTTTTCAACTAATTGCATGGATCTAGTTCAGAATTAGAAATTAACTAGAAATAACCAGTGTACCTCTCTCGACCATGGAGTGAAGATTTGTTATGCATAAACCTGTCAAAATTGTAACCATCCAGGTATCACTTTCAGATTGTACACGATACAAATTTACCACTACAGCCTCACTACCCGATATTACTATGTTTTGCTTTTGATCTTGTCGTGCCATTCCACGACATCTATTGTCATATTGCAGTTAATTTTAAAAGGCCTATGGCCAAACCTGGAAGATGCCCAATTTTAAATTAAGACCCCCCCCAAAAAGATATATATTCTATTTATGTCAAAATTATAGTAATTCATACTATCAGGAAATAGAAAATGTAAAACCATGTAACCATAATAGCTTGATTGGAAAAAGTAATTTTCCCATAATGACTGACAGGGTGAGTAGCAGTAGTCCCCAATTCCCTATAAACAGAAGTAGTAAGTAATCAAATGGCTCAAGTCCAACTAGCAGAATCTTATTGGTTCAAGAAAATCCTTTGTAGCTTAATAAGCAATTAATTATTTTTACAGTCATGACAGCATGCACAGGAATACTCCAATCTTCATTTGGTTGTAGCCTGAATGACACATGCTTCCTGCCATGCTAAATTTGGGATATGCAGGTCACAGGAGTGGATGGATTTCATGATAGCCCTCACAGCCCAGAATACAGCCTCTTTACTCCAAACACACCATTACTAATTATTCATTTAGTTATCAGTATCTCTTGTAAAGAATTAAACAAATCATGTTCTTTAAAATGTATGTATCTATAATTCCTCTATATATATCTAGATATATATATCTAGATATCTATCTATATCTATAATAACCTCTATAGATTGAGGTTATCAATCTATATGTAGGAGGGAATTACAGTCTTTAGCAAAAGATTATGTATAAATTTTGATCAACTATGCTAAGGTTTGAATTTCTAAAACAAGTGCGGGGAGGTTTAGATCTAATTGTATTCACATAAAGAAATTTGATATGAAAAGGAGGTTCGTGTCACATCACCGTTCCCTTCAGTGAAAACAAGTGCCAGAACCACAATCTTGCTGAATCCTACACAGCGAAGTGGATCTTGTGAACCAGGTGATAAGAAGCTGAACTGAAACAAAGGTAGCAAAACACGTTGTTTGTGTAGAACAGTAATTCTGTGTCTGTAGCAAATACTTTGTTATTTTTTGAGTCTCTTTCTTCTGTATGTTTACACAAAGTCCTTTCTTTCCTCTAACCTCTTCCTCCCACCAGCAGAACTGGTATAACCTCTGTAACAGCTTTACATGTTCAACATATTCCAGCACATTTACCTTCCAGATAAAGGCAAATGTATTTGCTGATCTCCATTCCCACAACTGTTTGGAAATACAATGTCCCTGGATCAGTAGGCAAGAAACAACAGAGATCTTGTACCAGTCAGCTTCTATGATGCAGAAAAGATGGTCATGCTCTTAATCATTTCTGTGTCTAGCAAACTCAAATGACAACCCCTCAATAATTGCTAGTTTTTATTCTTTACCTGAGCAGCATGTCTTGTTTATCTCACATATTGCCAGTCTTTCCAGTGTAAAACTGAGACACTGTTATCTTAGCCGATTGAAATTATACAAATATCTTGTTCTGACACAGAACTGCATGAAGACTGCTGGTTTATACCCATGCTATATCACTGAATCATACCAAGTGCAAACCATAACCAACTACCCCATTTAAAGATCATTTTGGTCAGGTAATTAGATGCAATTGTTCATATGTTTTTTTCTTATGCACAGTCTTAACCATTTTCAAAGTGAAGTGTAGTACATAGGGCTTTCCTGTATTTGAAATCAAAATTATTGAGGTCTTCATTTTTGTCAGCAAAAATGTCTGTCATTTATTCAGAGCAGGTTTTTTTAACTTACCATTCCTTAGTGTCAGGAAGAAAATACATCTGTAAAGGTTTTTATGGATCTATAAGCTAAAAATTAGAATAATGCTTGCTCTTGCAGTGTTTTCACAAGTATTAAAGAACATTGCGCTAATTACACATGTGACCATAACTATTTGCAAAGAGACGAAAATGATGGGTAATGCTAACAGGTGTGAAGAGTTTCCTGCTCTACCTGCTTATGATGGATTTAGTCCTGTGTGTCAAAGTTGATGGAGTTATTTCCATAACTCATATGGGAATTGGATCAGACTGTCCTTGCGATCCAAGGCAAATTTACCTCAAATTGTGCTTCTAGGGCCCTATATTAGTATTTGTGAAGATTTAATTCCCTCATCTATTCCATGCCTTAATGAAATTTTTACAATATTCTTTTCATCTAGTATCCTGTGGGAAGTTCAGTGTAGATATTGGCTAACTTTGATATCTAGGTTTATTTAATTAATTCAAGCGTAAGAACACTTTCTAAAATAAAAACTGTGGAGCAAAGTGGGATGCTTAGCTTTTTAAAAGTGCTACCAGAATACTGCCATGCTGCTGTCTGCCTAACATGGACAGATATATTCCTTTTTTTACTAGTAAATAATATTTCTACCTTATTATGAAATTTAGCTTTTAATCTGATATATTTGATCCTTCTGGTGGAAACCCAGTCTAGACTGGCCTCACAGGGAGACATGCTTAGCTCAGGAATGATGACTAGGAAGACTGACCTACAGTATATATATTCCTTTCATTCTTCTCTGTTACTTCACTCTTTGCTTTGGAGCGTTTATGACAAGTCTTACGTAGCCCAATGTAAACACTTCTGCGCATAGAAGAGCAAGAAATGCCTACAAATAATAACCAGTAAATCTTTTACCAGAAGTAGATGTGTGCCTAAATATTATTCATATCCATACAATAAATCATTACATGCCTTCATGTGTTAGTTTTAAATCATCTTGTGAAATTAAAATATTTAAATTCATCTTTATGGAGAGAGATGGCTGCAACTCCCTCAACTTTTTCTTGCCAGTGGATAGAAAGAGCTTAGAGTGATCTCTGGTTACATTTGTTTACTTTTTACTTGTGAAAAATGCAGGGAGGAAGATACAAAACTCTCAGGAGTTCACTCCATGATTAACCATGACGTAATTGACAGAGGAAAACAGCAACAATTCATACAGCTGGTAATTAATCTCTACCTTTATGGCCTACGTTTGCCGACTGTCTCCATATTTGACAGAGAGAGTGACTTGCTGAATGTTTAATTTCCTCAGTGACAGCTAAGGTATGAAATCAGATTTGAAGATAAACAACTTTTGTGGCTTCTGCTTTCAAAAAGAGTAGCCAATTAAGTATGCTTGCTTAGTCCTTGCAAATATTTGCCGTAGGATTGACATAGGAAATAGAACATTCTTTCCCCTTCTAGGTGGGAGCTCCACTTCAGTACCTGCTCACCCTCTGCAGTATGTGTTCAGAAGGATTCCTTGTTTCATGCACGTGCACCATGCAAGTGTTTTATTTCAGGGTTTTTCTTCTTTTTTTTGCCTCTTTGTGTTAAGGGCTAAGTCATGTGAGATACTGAATATCTCCCACGAGGAGATTTCACTGCATACCCTAGCGGGACATGAGCAGTTTGGGATACCCCAGGAGATGATTTGCACCTCGTGGGACGGGTAAAACAAGGAACTCAGAGATAGGGCAGTGAGTGGTTGCAGTGGATTCTTTCCAGAAAGATTTTCTGCATATAGCAAGGAGAAAGATTTTTATTTGCATGGTTCTCATGAACAGTCTAGCTTGCCTATCTGACCCCCACTCCATACTGCTGATCTGCAGGAGAAAACATCTCCCCTCTGCTCTCCCCTGAAAATTTGAGATTCTGTCCACATTCTTCATCGTCTGGAAAAGTCAAACTATCTGCAAACAAACCGACAGCTGCAGCCCAGAGATGAGAGGAATTTTACCACAAAAAAGAAATTAAACTAGTGTCCTGCTCACCTGCATTTTATTTTTAAAGCAAATACACTTGAGATGTTGTCCATTTAGTACTATTGAAAGGGTAGTTTCTTGACTCCATTTCTTATAAAACAATCAGGAATGTGAACTCAGGCAGCTGTATATATAACAGGACTATGCTTGTCAGAATCTTCTTTATTAAACTGGAGTTGGTAAAGGAAATAGATCTATTTTTTTCTGTAAGCTTTAATGTGCTTTTGTTTTGAACTTGTCATTTTGATTTGCCTGTGAGCTTTGTTTTGATTTTCCTTGAAGATTTCTGGTAACAATAATTGTTTGCAACAGGAA
Source organism: Scolopax mira (assembly GCA_004320125.1). Classification (NCBI taxonomy): domain Eukaryota; kingdom Metazoa; phylum Chordata; class Aves; order Charadriiformes; family Scolopacidae; genus Scolopax; species Scolopax mira. The sequence continues at coordinate 69,971 of BJBW01006624.1, forward strand.
GGAAGATTCATGTGAACTGACTTCCATTTTAGACTTCAATTCCTATAAAATGAAAGGGGACTGCAATGTGGATGTGAGCAGAGAGGACTGATGGCTCTGTACAATGCACTTCTGCTCCAACTGTAAATATATTTTCATGATTAATAAAAGGAGAGTAGAAGTCATTGTACTCTGTTAGGGTTTTATTGATGGCTGCTCCCCAGAATACTGAAAAGATGCTATCAATACTCTTGACACTCTGCTTAATCAAGATGTGACCCTCCGATGCAACGAGACAGTGTGCTTGCTTCAGAGATAGCACCGTGCTACCGGTTAGGGAAGAGGTGGTGGCTATTATTTTCAGTTGAGGTTTTTTTGGTAGTTTCATTAAAATGTAATCAGTGCCATTAAATAATATTTAATGCCACCAAAGTGCTGTTGGACACAAATAGGAAATCAATCAGCTTGTTCTCTAGTTCAGTGGCCTTCAGCTGTGTGAACTGCAGAGGTGCCTCTGGGGAAAGGCTGCACCTTGCACAGCAGACAAAATCAGATCAATAATAGTATGTTCGGTTTAGTTTTTAAAATTGCTCTTGCTTGGAATGTGCCAACAGGCACATTCAATATCAGATATCTGGGCTTGGAACAAGAAGTTTTCAAGTACAGCCTTAATGGTTGCAACTTGCTAAGTATTTTTGTTCCGTGGGTGCTGCACATCAAAAGCCAAAGTGATAAGAATGAAAGTTCCCCTAGGCAAGCTGGAAAGACTGTGCTTACTGTCAAATATACTGCATGGTCTTAGCCCAGTGGTGGAATTAGTTAGGCATGCTCCTTGATGTGCTTTAAAGTTTGAACAGTAGGTAATCTTCATTGGTTCAGTGCATCTGGCCTCATTTGTGTGCAAAGATGCATCAGTAAACAGTACCCTAAGAAATACTGTGGCAATTGAGATAGGTTAGGAATTGAACCACACTCCAGCCTCTGCTACAGCCAGTCCCTGATGGGTTAACGGAGTAGGATAGTTGCCTCTGAAGGATTTAAGATGACCCCATTAACTGCAGTGGATATTTGTTCACATTTCCTACCTGTGGGGGTAGGGGAAAGGGATTACAATCAGTATCCACTAGCAAAGGAGAGCTCTGCTGACTGTTAGTAATGTCTTCATAGGACTGGGGAAAACAGAGCAATTCTGTAAAATTTAGAAAAAATCCTGATCAGAGACTTGTATCTTCCTTCATAAACTCTGTGTGAGGTGAGTTTTCACATGAACTCAAACTATTTCAAACAATCCCACTGGGTCTGGTCAGAATGCATTTGACGATTCCTTGCAGCTGTTTAATTTCAGCATAATTGCCTTTGAGATTTCCTTCCCAATTTTTCTGTGTAAGATGCACTAAGCTATGTAGGTAAGAAGCAATCTATACATTCTCTGTATAGAAGTAAATCAAAGAACATAATGCAGATGGACAACAGCAAGCAAAAGACTCAGTTTCTGTAATTTAAAATACATTGCAATGTGAATCCCACTGAGCTGAACTATCTAATTTCCAAGAATTTCCTGGGGCAGGAAGCATGAGGTCACTTTATTCTGCACCAGTCCCATCAGTATACAATTTAAAATCTATTGAAATGTGTTTGAAACAATTAAACACACCTTTTCTGAGTTTTTCACACAATAAATTTATATAAGTCATCCAATGACTAGCAATCCTTGCTGACAAATATGATAATAGTTAAACATGATGCTACATAATTTTGCTGAAAATGTGTTTTTCCCCTCTGATCACACAAAGACAGCTTAATCAACTTTCTGTCATCTGTAAGTGACAGATGGAAGGAATTACTAAGTCTGTCCCTTTTGGATGTTATTCCCCTTGATATTGAATCCTCCCCTACTCTATGTTCACTTTAAAACCTTGCCTTATCAACAGCGCTGATTCCAATTGTCTTTTTCAAATAGATCCTAAATCCTAAGTGACACATTAAAATATTCTTGCCAGGGCTTTCGAGCACTCTCCCTGTTAGAACAGAGCCATGGGCGGCACAAAACATTGTGTTAGACATTTGGTCCCTGACAGGTAGATGTGGAGCTGCTGAATATGATTTAAAAGATTAAAAAAAAAAAAAAGAAGAAGAGGGAAGGAAGGAATGGTGGAAGCTTGGATCAGATGTAGCAGGATTGTGTCAGTGCAGGGGAAGAACTGAATACCTTGCTGCCCCAGGTCAACCGTATCTAATCTCCACACGCCTCTGAAGAAAAGCAAGATGTGCACTGTGTGCAGCTGGAAGACCTATTCAAACCATGCAGTATGAGCACATTGCTCTGTTTTGTGAATTTAGTTCCTCACACCATCTCCATCCCAGCATGAGAGACGTCTGTAAGCTCAATGCAATCGTATCATAATTTGGATCTCTACAGGAGACTGAACTCACATCACCATAACGCATCGAGCTCATGCATGTGTCAATGCACAGTTACATACACACACAACAGTTCCAGGCCCGTGGTGACATTTTTCAAACTAATATATTGACAGGAGTGCCAGGATATTTTTAAAGCATATCCAGGAGGAAAAAGAGCATTACAATGAGGAAGAAAACCCAGCAGAACGCTGACACCCAAGTACATTACTTAGTGTGCAGTTGCATTAATGAACCATTACTTCAAATCCCAGGTTTGCCAATAGTGTCACTGTTCGTTTATCAAGGCAGAATCATTCAGGATGTGAACAGAATGCCTGTATAATAGATAACTTCTCAATCCTCCCATAACATACATTTCCTTGAGCCCATTACAAAAGATTTATTTTTAAATTGGAATTTTTTTCTACAGCTGGACAGAATGAGACTGTTTGTTGAACAAATGGTGTTAAAATCCCCAAGGGTCTGACTTACTTCAATAACAACCAAGACTACTGCTTGAGCCAGCTGATTCTCTTTTAATGAGCGCTGCTTGTCAGAGGATCATATCTGCAAGTTGCTGTATAAAATAACCGTTTTCCATGAGTTCATAAAACAGTCTCTCTTTTGAAATGGATGAGGTGTTGTACCAATCTCTGCAGCACAAAACAGTCACTTGTTTGAACTGAAAAGGGGAAAAAAAACACAACCCAAAGCATATGACAGGGTTGGTTTTTTTCGTTTTTTTTTTTCAGTTCTTTTCCCTTTCTATGACAGACAGCTTTGTGTTTGTACACAACAACTTCAATAGGTTCAAGAAATAAAATGCTGAAATATGAGCTTCAAAATGAATTTCAGTTTTGGCCTGATTGAATTAATACAAGTGACAATGACAGGTCGCTTATTTAGCAGACTGGGTGGACAGTAAGATAAAGCCTTTTCATGTGACAAGACATCCCCAAAAGGTCTCTCCTTGTCCCTTAGAAGGTTTTTAAAGGCAAACCAAGAAGAGACTCCCAGGAAATCAAAATGACAAGTTCAAAACAAAAGGAGTCCTTTATTTAAAGGAAGATTATCCCCATACCAAGTCCAAGCTTATTAATGTTGCTTTTTGACAAGCACAACCACTTTATGATTTTGCTGAGTCTGTGGACTTGATTGCTTTTAAATAAAACCGTACGATGTAGCTATTGTACCATTACTACTACCAATGGATTCAAAGCTAAGATCATGCAGTAAAAGAACAGCATTTAGTAGCCCTGCCATCAACCTGTTCTTTTTAATGTATGTGTTATTTATGGCTGCAGGTTAGGTTATACCCTTGAATATCACATTTCTCACCAGAAACAGCAATGAGTAATTGAGTACTGCAGGGCTTAATGTGCAATACTGAGTCATTTTGATTAGACCCATATTTTATCACTTGTGCTATTAACATCAAAGATTTTTTAAACTACAATACTATATACATTTGGTTTTAATGTGAATTAAGGAAATCAGGTTCCAACATACTCAATTACCTTAGGGTTTTTTTGTCCTATGCATATCAAACCAGCCAAAGTCCCTGAAAAAATTCAGATTGCACTTGTGTACAAACTAACCATGCCCTATGAAAATGAACCACTGAAGTTAATTCAGATTTGTTCAAAGCCTTGAAATATGTAAGTAATGAATCTTTCAGACAGTTAATTCAAGCAGAACAGAAATAGAATCCACTTAAATGTTACTACTGCTTGAATTGAATCTTACCAGCCCGGATAGGTCTGAAGATCCAAGTCTCCGTGGATGAGATCTGCAAATCCCGACTTTAACCACAGCAGAGAGGTGATGACTCAGTCTTTGTTTATTCAATGAAATGACTGCTCTAGCTTACGTTCTGACCAGAAACATAAATATAATTCTATTTTGCTCTATAAGTAATTTTTACATTTTATAAACTTTTCTCCATTTTGCAGATCTTACTTCCAAGCTGATAAAATCATGAAGTGGGAATAATAATGTTTTCTTGCACAGAAAAGCGGGTATGTTAGAGATGTTTCACCTCTATTAACCTCTCTTCCAAACCAGCAGAAAAGTAGGAGTATTTACTTATCATACAAATTCAAACTAAGGCACTTTTCCTGTGAGCAAAAATGCTCCCAAACTTTGTTTGCAAGGGTAAAGCCTTGTGCACTTTGCTGCGCTTATTACCCTCCCTTTACTTTTTCAAATTATTTAGTGTTCTTAAATATTGGACAGATAATAAGAAACATTCTGTCTGGTATTTAATTTTTTACTTCAAAATGGATTAAACTTTTATTCCTGTCCATCTGTCTTGATTTGTCACAGATTTTCCTATAGTAACTAAGCTGCCGTGTTATGATGCTGGCTCCATATATGATATTTAGCACACTGCTTCTCTTTAGGGTTCCAGGCTACACAGAAAACAGCCTCTAGCATATGAACCACCTGATTCACCTGAAGTAAAACAGGACAGCATTTTAAAAGATAAGTTTTTACTTGTCACCTTTCCAGCTTGTACTGTAGATTATCAGAGCCTCTTTCCCCCTCACTTGTAAGCAAAGGCAGATATAGAGAAAAATGTGTTGTTTAAACCACAGGAACATTTTTCTTCGCTGCTCTATTAATATCTGACTGAAATAAAAAGGAAAAACTCTGAATAAATGACTACAGTCTTCTTAAAACCTGTAAAATGATTTTTTAAACAGGGCTTTGGCTAGCAAAAATGGGATCTGAACAAGTGTGTAATGGAGCCAGACTCACAGAGGAAAATGATAATTTCTTATATCTGGCACCTATCAGGTTTCTTTAAGTCTAAATGTATGTGTTATTACTGATAACCAGCCTTATTCCCAAATAGACCAGTCAAAGCCTAATTTTCAGAGGTAAATCTTAGAGTCCTTTCAAAGTCCAATTTCAAAACATGATCCTGTGTTACCCAACAGAGGCCATTATCAACTAGATTTGTTTGCACCAAATGCAGCTTTGAAGGATAGTAGTGGTAAGAAATCAGAGTCAATCTCTTTTCCAAGACTAAACAAGGAGTGGTAACAGCATAAGAAGTAGCACTAGTCCTAAAACTTGCCTCTCTGATTCAGTGGTTTTACATGAGGGGATAAGAGACAATACACATCGTCTCACAGTTGTGATTCTTCTGAAACCTGTGGTAAGATACTAGGACCAGCATTCAGAGCAGGTAGCAATCATATTGCCCTATATATCATCATTAGTTTGGGACAAAGAACAGATGGCATGAGAAGGAGATGGATTCCATGAATATGGAGTGGGTGGCAATTGTAGCTGGTCCAAGCTCCGAGACCTGAGAGAGTGGTATTGGTAAATAGTGATAAATGTGAAGGAGCTGTTTCCTGAGTATTACAAGCCTACAGGAAGACGGAATGGAGTTGTCAGCAATCTCACAACTATTATTTATACATGAGGGGGTTTATTTATGGCTGCTTTTATTCTGTAATGTGTTGTTTCATTTGTTTGTTTGCTGCCAGGCACTCACTGTGAGATTTTAGTATTCCCAGGTTATGAAGAGGTGGTTTTCTATGGGGAGAGCCTGTGAGACCAAACAAGGAAGCTCTGGTTTCACAGTTAGAAAAGGTGAATTCACAACTACTAGGGAATATTTTAAGCCTTGAGGTTTGGGTAAATGAACATAAGCAAATACATTTGATTTTCCTTTGAGTTTTGTCCCACAAAGTTAATTGTTTGATGCTGAATTGTTATTGATGGTTCCTTTTCCACTCTGTAGTTACTGTATGACAAAAAGAAGTGCTCTGAAAGCCAGATAGAAGAGGAAAATACTCCAAAGGAAGCTGTACTATTAGTCTTCTGAGACACGCAGTGTATAGATTTCTTTGGCTTATGAAAGACGCATCAGTCACAACTCCATTCAGGATCAAGTCTACCCTGTTTCTGAGACTTAGTGTCATAGGCAGCAAGTAATAACTCTACAGTGGAGAGATGACATGTTTCAATGGAGGTGCCAAGGTGTAAGCATGGATTAGTTCAACTGACCTTTTCTTGGCAGATACCTCAAAAGGTGTAAAATGGCTCAACAAAACCCATGGGAATATATCTGGGATTTTAAGGATTTTATTCTTCTGCCTTTACAGTTAATTAATTAATTGCTAGTTTTCATCCTTTTAATCATTGTGATACTCATTTTTATTCCAAAAGAAACCAGAAGGGTAATGTTACACAGTTTCATGATTAGAAACTTTTGACTAGATTTTTTTTTACTGTTTTCTTAGGAAAGTTTATCTCTGTGCCTAATACATATTTTAGAGTGTAATAGTTATAGACTTTCAGAAGATTTTTTACTTCTCTTTGCAGGAAAAGAAAATGCGTTTCACGTTTCCTCACAGGAAAGATATAAAATAATTTCTGCTTTGTACCAAAGAAATAGTTACAATATTTACGATACTTGCACCATTTTTCTTCTAAATAATTCTTGTGTTTTGTTAGAATTTGGAAAAAGACTATTCATAAATTTTTTATTTCAGCAAGACTTTGTTTATTTCAGGTGAGACTCAAGCTCATTTGTGGATGTCATGTAGGTAAAAGTTAAGATACTGTTTCTGAATGATACATCAATTCTGTAATGAAAAATGGTTCTGTTCCTTTGGCTTCAAAGCTGATTCCTTCCCCTTTCCAGAGTAGTTAATTTAATTTTTTCAAGATCTACTTAAACTTTATTGAAAAAGATATTTTGGAAAAGATGGAGAACAAGAAATACAAAACCACCAGGAATATCGGGTCAATTTATTGATGGGAATTCTGCACCATTTTGGGAGATGGAGTAGAACAATATCTGGTGCTGTTTCTTGTCTGTAGGAGCCTAGAATCTGTGGCATGGCAGTTATTTTTCTGTCTGTTCTGTAGCACAGTTGCACTTGTTAGTGGGAGAAACATGCAGAGTTGTCTGAGAAAACAAACCGTAGTGAGAATTTGAGCCAATGAAGGATGGCACTCTGGGAAATCAGCTCCTCCATATTTCAAACCTGTGTTCAGTGAAAGGACAGTCTGCACATCATGGCACAATGAAAGAGGATTTACTGGGATTTAATCTTGTTTGAAATTCTGTACTTTGAAAAATTCTCCATGCATTCAAGCAAGGATGAGGCATGCAAAAATTTCTTTGCATGCAAAAACTGAGCATACATCCCACTTAGTTATTTATGATAATTTGTGGAATGTGTTTCCTAATATGGAGTCAACAGATTGATTGGGTCTGCTCAAGTTTCAGGGGCAGAGGAAAACAGGGATTTTCACATTTTAAAGGGGCCTCCCATTGTTTTTCTGTCACAACTGCATGATTACTGGCACATTGTCCACCTGTATAGGGAGATATTCAAGATCTGCTGGGAGAGACTGTAGACAGGTAGTCATGTTGCAAATGCTGGCATACCCCTTGTGGGTTATGTCATATTAGCTGTTGCTCTGTTCAACTGGTGTTTGCCAAGCACATTGTCTTCCTATTGTCCTGGAGTTTACTATGCATTGCTAATGCAACTGATTGAGAATTAGATTTATCTTTTGTCAATTTGTTACTTACTCTGGGCTTGATCCTATGACTCTGAAGACAGTGGGAATACTACTGGTGGTTTCAATGGGAACAAGATCAAGACATTTGGATAGCTGGGACAGCTTCTATGTGCTTCAGTTAATAATCCAGAATGCCTACTTATTTTACAGACGTGCTAATAGTTTGATTCATTTTGCTTTCAAAAAGTATTTTGAACCGAAACTGAAAGATTACAGTACTATTAGCACTATTTATTTTGCAGCACTCCAAGATGTGAGCTAATTCTTAGCACTTGGGCAGCTGAGGCCCTCTATACATAAAGTCATGTAGATATGAGTACAGTACAGTGTAATGTCAAACCAAAAGCCAAAAGAAATCTCAAAGAACATAAATAATTTTACACCTTCATTTTATGGCATTTTGGAAAAAATTAATTGAAACTTTTTTTTTAAACAAATAGGAGGAAAGAAAACAGTTGATCATTTTTTAGAAGGTGCATTGAACTCATCTTCTACCTGCTGCCACTGAGTGAAAAACCATAGTTATGTAAGCCTCCACCTGACCACTCTGTCACATATCTTTTCTGCCTCTCCGCATGATTATTTTTGAACAAAGTTAAGTACCTAAGGCGAAATACTGAAAAGCAGTCACCATTATTTGCTTAGGGAGGAGTGCTTTACAGGTGGTCTTGTCTCAAGTTGGCAATATTGTGTTGCATTGTATAATATTTGAATTGTGAGGGTTTATAACCACTGTTTAGGTAAATAACAAGATAGAAAGAGATCAGTTGAATGATATTTAATCATAACTGTGTCTCCTGCTTAGGCCCCTGGAGTGGAATCCTGAAGTGGCAAAGCAATTACCATTACAGTGATGATCTCTGTATGTGGATGCTAGACATACTTCAATCCAGGCTCAAAAAGATGCCCAATGATTGTCTTTATAGGCACAAAGTCTTTTTGAAGCTATTTACTTCTCTGTAATCAAAATACCAGATACTTTACTCTCCTCAGATGCATTTATTTTCCCAATTCCTTATTAATGGAAAACTCTAGGAAGCTGCTCTATCAAGGCTTATGAATGTACATTTCCAGAGGGTCAAGGTACATATTCCTGGCTGGACTACTTTAAGATACATTCACTTCCTAACTGTCCAATGCAAAGTCAGCTACGTGCTGTCGTGCTTCCAATGTACATGATTTGGTCTGGTCTGGATATTTTCCTTGAAGCAGGTTAGAGACCTACATCATGTGCTGCCAGAGCTGTGGGATCCGTAACCTCCAGTTGTTTGGTGGTGATAAACAGTCAGAGCAGTAACATCATCTACCACACAGTTCGATTCAGGCGGTGTCTGACAGGCTGTAACATCATCTACCACACAGCTGGTCTCAGGTGGAGCCTGACAGACTGCTGAGCATGAGTGAGGATGGTACATAAGCTCAGCATAGGTTTAACTGAGCTGTATAGACCTAGCTATGTCCAGCCAAGTCTCCTTAAAAAGGAGCATGTCAGCAATGTATATTTCAGTTCATGATTGCAGTGTAAAATGCATTTTTCCCATGGTTAATTTTCATGTATTCATGCAATACAGAATTGCATTTCATGCAATTTATGCACTAGTGAAATAAGTTATTAAGAGGAAATGATTTTGCATTTGTTATGCCTTCATCTCAGGCTATCTTCTTAAAGGGAGACTCCAGAAATCTCTAGGAAAGTAATTTAAAAAAAACCCTTCCTGGGAGAAATGACGTTTTTCTTATGTATTCATTTACTGTGGTATTTGAGGACTGAGTAAGATAATACCTATCATCATTTCAAACACTGCTCTGTACGAAACACTTCCACTCCAGCTGCTTCTTACAGCCTCGATAAACTCTCTTTAAATGTTACAGAGGCTGTCTACTCTACAGTGTAGTTTGCAAGTTAGAAATCGGCAACTCATTCCACAGTGTGAAAACAGGCATCATTTAAACTAGTCCTTTGCATACACTTAAAGAAACCAAATAAAAATACAAAGATAAAACAAGAGCAAAGCCTCACTCAAGGCCCAGAGGAGAAGTGACAGTTCCCTATTTGAATGGCAGCTCTCTGCTTCTACTTGTACAAGGAAATAGCAAACTTGAATGTTCTCAATTTAAGATGCTGTCTTCTTCCTCCACCTGTATTGTTGTTCTCAGGTACTTACAAAAGCTTTTGCTCTTGAACAATTGCTGGAATTTATTGTCTGTGTCATTTTAAGGAATGGCTATCATAAAATAGTTTAATTTATATTTGTTCTCCCCACCAGTAAATATTTATTTCATACATCCTCTTAGGAACAAATTGAAGGAAAACAAAGTCATAATGTCACCACTAAAATCATTCAACATTTACGAAGAGTGATCCTCCAGTATATAAAGAGAACTCATTTGCTTTGTCTTGTAAGCATAAGGAATGCCTGTGACAGATCTAAGTGCAATGTATGTCTGTGGTATCAGTAAATTGATTGGCTTAATCTGTGCGTATTAATACATATGCAGAGGTAATGCATAACAAAACGTGTAATAATGAATACTGCACAATGGAGGACAGTACTACACAGCATAAAGATAAAGGATAATAACATTACTCTAAGATAGCAAAGCCCTGAGCAATGCTAGTAAACCCATGAGGAGACGTAAGACGTCTGCATTATTTCATATAGTAATAATCTATGTACCCACGTAGTTTTCATAGTGATACATGGATATAGACTATTATATGAGCAATTCAAGAAGAAATTATCTGTTTATATTGAATAATTTCCATATGAATGGCTTAGGGTTGTGGGTTTTCTTGCTTTTCTGAGATCTACAGTTTATTTCTAACACTGGCTTCTTATCACGACCTGCAGCCATATAGCCTGATCTCATCAGATCTAACAAGTTAAATGTGGTCAGATCCGGTCAATACTTAGATGAGCGATTTCCAAAGCAATTCAAGAATGCATTAGGAAACCATTCCATATCATTATTCCTCTCTTGGCGGCATTGAACAACCATCTCCAGTGCTGCTAGGGAGTTTACCTGATACGTGGTTCTTCATCCTCATCCTAAATTGCCCTTTACTGTTGCCATGCTGTTAAACACCTTCCCCTGCATTTGCCAGTGTGTACCTAGTCTACCAGGAACCTTTTGGGATGAAAGGTACTATATAAGCAATGGTGCCAGCTCAGATACTATATTTTAGATTACTTTTCTGCAGCCCTGATTTTAGTATATCCCAACAGGATGTTAATTTTTAAGCACCATTTAGATCAGCCTTTCACTGGGGAGTACAAAGCACTGATTCCTTGTCAAAAATTCTTACACAAAATCAGAAGAAGTGCTGAATACCTGTCAGAAGGGCAAGATAAACCAGCATTTCTATTATCATGTTCTGTGAGATAAAACAGAATGATCATGGCTATTTTTTATTCATTTGTAAGATGTGATTTAGTTGGCTTATTGGATTCAACTGCAAGCTGGAGCTGGACATTGCACCTTGAGGTTACTGTTTGCTTTTATTCTAAGCCAGTGTATGTAACATTTCTTGATGTGACTGAACATGTAAGGTGAAATCTCGCACTGTGTGGACTTCTGTTTCTTCTCAGTTTTGTATAACAACTACAGTTCTACCTCTCTTGGAGAAAATGTATGGGAGATCCATACATGAGAACTGAATATTGTAATAGCTAAGAGCTATGATAAAGAATACCAACTTGTAATCGTTGATGCTTTAAGATAGCATCAGTGCAAAATGAAACAAGAGGCTATCAAACCTATTGCCAGAGGAAGATACAGATTAAATACAAATAAACACAATATGTAAAAATACAAATGAAAGATACAAGTAGGCTTGTATAATGAGAAAGAGGCAGCCCAACAAGCAGAGTAGCTTCTTGCCTGTTTAATGCTGCACTCCAAAGACAAATATTACAGTTAATTTTTCAAAGAAGAAAAACTCATGCTTTTCTTCTATACATTTTCCTGAATAAAGAGCAAAACCATCAAACGTTTTCCTTAACTGAATGCATGGAGCAAGACGAGCTGAAAAAAACACTACTGGTGTGATCACAATTGAGTTTCCAGCTCTAAAACAATTATCATCCACTGTTTTGAAGGAAAGCAGTGTGTGGCATAATTATACAGTAACGGTGTATATAATAACAACATCTCATAACCATAAAACTAGAATCTAGGTGTGTTGATTCCACAGGTTTAGGGCGGGTCCCACATTAGTAGGCCTCATTTCCAAAAGATGCTCTGCCTGTATGCAGGCAATATACCAGTCTCACAGAGAAATTCAACTTTGTCAGAAGTGGTTCCAGTGACTTCAGTGGAGTTCTGCCTGATCACACCAGAAGTGTGTTCTACTCACTGCTCTTAATTTGAGGATTCAGCCTGTTCACTGTGTCACAATGCTGATGAGTGTGCATCTAGTGAACTTCTATTGAACATATCTCTCCGGAGCAAACAGTAAAATGAAGTCAGGTGCCAATCATTCATAAATCTCTTGTATTTATATATAAAGCTGGGTAGGAAATCTGATTACATATCAAAACTTATATAAGTATACTTACAGAGGGAACAAAGGAATGGAATCTCTCTTTGTTGATGTTTTTTCTTTTTGTTTGGAAAAAGAAATATTCTCATAAATATTCTGGATAATTCGTAATATGCACTTTTGCACTATTTCCTTCCTCTGGTGCTAAATGAGGATACTCATTTCCAAAACCCCTAAAGAACAGGCAAGTTTCCCAAGACTTTTAAATTCAGATTTAGGTAAGAAAGTCCAATTTATACAAGCTTGGAGAGGTTTTGTTAAGACCAAGCATATCTGAATACACTCATCTTTGTACCTTTGCAGGATTTCACATTGCCTAAAATAATGTTCGTCATGGTTTTAATTTTTCCTCAAAATGGGTCTCTTTTATGTCTGCTATTTACCATCCTTGCCAGTGTCACTGAGCTCAAGAAATAGAGTATCTACAAGATGCAGAAACTGCTTTCTTCCTCTCACTCATGTAATAGGTAATGGATGGTTTTAAGAAAGGATCTTTACTCTGTGCTTTACCTATTCATGTGTGGGATTTTGATTTCATTTGAAATGAAAGGCGTAAACCTCAGGTCTGAAAACTAATAGAATTTCTGCATTTACCTGCTGATCCATAGCCTTTAGGTTAGATTGTGTGTCAGCCAGCAGTCAGCTTGTTGAATGAAGCAATACTTTAAAACCAAAATGAAAAGATTTCTGTTATATGTAGCCTGACAGCAGATATGAAGGCAGATTTCTGGTGGCTTATTATTGGAAATATTTTCCAGTGTGTCTGATAAGCGAGACTGAACAAGCTGAAGGAAGTGGACCTAATCAGATAATGCTGACTTGCAGACTAGAAAAAAGAGAAGAAATGTACTTTGCCTAAGTGCTATGCCTTCTCTTGTCAAGACTGAGGACAAAATGGCTGGTCTAGTGGCAAAAGGCACTGCTGAGATCAGGGAGTAAACCTGCTGGTTTATGAGTGTGGCTGTTGACCTAAGCCTATTTACTTGAATATATTCAATGTCTGTATTACGGAAGGTTTATATCTAAGTGCTCAAGTGAGTTGGATCCCTGGAGATGGGGCATGTATACAAAGGACCGGAAGAACATCAAACTGGATGAGCTATTCATTTTTTCAGTAAGTCTAGGTATTTTTTTGGAAGTTCAAAAGAATTTAAGATACAGACTTGTGAGGAGGGTCCCCAGGAAGGATCAAGCACTATATTCTGCTTAGACTCTCAGTCCATGCTCATCCTTCATGGAAATACATTTGAACACTGAGGATATTCACAGGATGAGCAAATTCTCAGTATGATTTGAGGAGCATTCATGATGTTGCAGGATGGAGGACAAAGGAAGGTCTTACAGAAATGTTTAGAATGAGTTCCCAAAGAACTGAAGCAAAAAGTTTCCTTTGTCATTTCCATGCCTAGATATGAAGTAGTAGTTACCACAAATTGATATTTAACAGAGTAAGGTATTTAACACAGCTTCATATTCTTTCATGTCTTCAAATTGCATGTAGATAATAGATTATATCAAATGCAAACAAAGCCAGTGCTGCATTAACATTGCATGACAAATGTGCGTACTTTTTTGTCCTGGAGACTTTTATTTTTGCCTGTTGTTGAAGGATCCTCTTAGTTCTAAGTTATTTTGAAAACAGCTCAGCTCTTGGCTTTGTACCTTAAATGTCTCTGCTCAGGTGAAAGGGAATTTAATTGCATAAAATGTACTCCACACTAATTTTCCAAGCTACTATAAGATTAAAGTTTTAAATGGATTGAGTGTCTCTATAAGCATATTCACATTAATACAAGTCTGGAGTACGCATGCCATCTGGGGCTTCTGTTTTATTTTTCTTACCATATATTTGGAATTCTAAATAACGTGTATTTGGTGAGGAAAAATCAATAAATCATTTCAGTTGTCCCACGCTTTGTATAACTAATTGTAATTAGTATAATGTCTTTGTTGGCAAGGGCTTATCAGGCAAATAGCATGAAGAGGCAAAGAAAAAGCCTCATAAAGAATGATGTTGTTCTGTAAAGCTAATTGTGACACTATCTCTAGTATTGTGTGTGATTGAACTCTTAATTTTAAATCTGGTATTCCTTCCAGCAACGTAGCTAGGAGTGTTACCTGAGGTTCCCTGTAATGTAACTATATAACAAATTTTTGTCAGTTTTAAATATTACAATTTTGCGCTAAAGAGATGTAGTGTTGAGTCACCTACATTGTAACAAGTGGGCTGTAGTTTCCACTTCTAATGAATTAGCTTGGTTTAATATTTGCGGTGCAAATCTTATAGGTAAGAGTTCAGTTACCTCTGAGGTCCTGAACTTTGATGCCCAGGCAGCAGCAACTGCTTCCTCTGAAGTATGCTGTCAGGTATGTGGCCTTCTAAAGACCTCCTTGCCTGCAGAGCTTCACTGGCAGCATACCCAAATCTTAACTAGCCGATAGTTAATGGAGTCACTGAAAAGATTGTGTCACTAGCAGCAATGTAGTATGTGGAGGAGAAATCAGAGTATTTATTTATAAAGCAAAGGACCACTTTCCTGCTTCATGAGTGTGTTCTAATAACTTTGGTTCACTGAAAATACCAAATCCCTGAAGCTAACAGAACCCTTCGCTGTACTTGGTTACTAGGCATTAGCTTACACCGACAGTGAGCTGGCTAGATGATTAGTCCAATAATTCTTGAGTTTACTATTCTCAAAAAGCTGGATTGTGAAAGACTTAGAAAATTAACTAATTTGCTACTTCAGTTGATAGCAGGGAAGCCATAAAAATTCTCTTTTAGAGCATTTCACTGTCATTTTAATAAGTATGGAGATTTTTCTCCCTGCTTCCATTTGTACAATTACCCTCCTGCAGTCAATTCAATGAATATGAGAAGAAAATAATCTCAAATTGTCCAGTATTGAAGGAACCATGCAGTAGGCTAGAAGATAATCTACTCTGATTCATAGTACTTCTTCCTATGAGCTTCCCTGTAGCAGTCTTCAGCTTTTTTAAGTTGTTTGCTGGATCACACTTTTTTCTAAAGGCTGCCATCTAAGAGAAAAAAAATGCACCATTCTTTGCTGTTCCACTGAATATGTCTGTCTTCAATCAAGGTGCTGCCTTCAGTGTCAGTGGCTGCAGGCATCTGGCTGATGCATAAACGTAGTGGCTCTTGGTGAATGAATGGAAGGGGAAAAACAAAAGCTAATCTTGCATGTGTGGAGGATTTCGGACCCTATATTTCAGGTGGGAATTCAATTAGACCTCAACCTCTTCTGTCCACAATGTACATCAAAGAGAGTTGGCCATCAGAAAGACAGTTACTGTGCAAACAGAGCAATGGAGAAGGTCAGGGAAATTTCAGCACCTCCGAAACTGGGATTTTTTGCTTTTTTCTAAATAGCTGGACAGAGTTGAGTCAATTAAAAAAGCCATGAAAGACTAGAGACGTTTCAATGGAATATAGAGAGTAAGCAAGACCCTAGTATGATACCTAACGTGTCTGTGTGTTTCATTAAGTCGTATTTCAAGAAAAGAAAATGAAAGAAAAATATTTTTTTCCTTTTTTACTTTAAGGACAAGTTAATCTGGAGAAAGTTACAGTAGTAAAAGCGAAGGCAACATCTGTGTTAATTAGCAGTTCATCTTCAAAGTTGACTGATGGGTTACATTATGGCCTCTTGCATTAGAATTAAAATTCAGACCCACGCAAGTTCTATTTTTATCTCCTTTTTCCCACATCAGAATAATTTGTCTGGATTTAAGATTTCATTTTTGCTAAAAATGTTGATGCTCCATAATATAAAATGAACTTTTGTTTTATGCAAATAGGCAGCATAAGAAGAGCATTGTGGCTCTGGATTCAATTTCAGAGAATGTGGCTTTATAATACAATGTAGTATCATAGGAAGTTTCCATGGAACAGTACTAGAAGGTCT
The DNA here is from genome assembly GCA_004320125.1 of Scolopax mira. NCBI lineage: Eukaryota > Metazoa > Chordata > Aves > Charadriiformes > Scolopacidae > Scolopax > Scolopax mira. The sequence goes on from BJBW01006624.1 coordinate 86,372, forward strand.
TCCATTTATTTTATTCCATTCTTAGAATCATAGAATCATAAGATTGTCTGGGTTGGAGGGGACCTTAAAGATCATCTAGTCCAACCATCAACCTAATCATGACAAAAATCACTAAACCATATTCTTAAGGACTATATCAACCCGTCTTTTGAACGTCTCCAGGGACGGTGCCTCAGACACTTCCCTGGGCAGCCCATACCAATGCCCGATAACCCTCTCCATGAAGAAATGTTTCCCAATATCCAATCCAAACCTCCCCTGGCGCAACTTGAGGCCATTGCCCTTTGTCCTATCTCCCGTGACCTGGGAGACGAGACCAACCCCCACCTCTCTACACCTCCCCTTCAAGTAGTTATAAAGCAGGATAAGGTCTCCCTTCAGCCTCCTCTTCCTCGGACTAAACAACCCCAGCTCCCTCAGCCTTTCCTCATGAAATTTACTCTCCAGACCCCTCACCAGCTTTGTTGCCCTCCTCTGAACCCACTCCAGCACCTCAATGTCTTCTTTGTGGTAGGGGGCCCAAAACTGGACACAGAACTCGAGGTGGGGCCTCACCAGTGCTGAGTACAAGGGGACAATGACCTCTCAGTTCCTACTCACCACACTGTTCCTGATACAGGCCAGGATGCTGTTGGCCACCTGGGCACACTGCTGGCTCATGTTCAGCCAACAGTAGACCAACACCCCCAGGTCCTTTTCTGCCAGGCAGCTCCAGCCATTCTTCCCCAAGCCTGTAGTGCTGTCTGGGGTTGTTGTGACTCAAGTGCAGGACCTGGCACTTGGCCTTATTGAACCTCATCCTGTTGGTCTCAGCCCATCCAGCCAGCCTGTCCAGATCCCTCTGCAAAGCCTCTCTACCCTCCAGGAGGTCAACACTGCCACCCAGCTTGGTGTCATCTGCGAACTTACTGAGGGTGCACTCAACCCTCTCATCCAGATCATTGATAAAGATATTAAAGAGAACGGGTCCCAGTACAGAGCCCTGTGGGACACCACTCGTGACTCGCCACCAACTGGATTTAACTCCATTCACCACCACTCTCTGGGCCTGGCCCTCCAGCCAGATTTTAACCCAGTGGCGAATATACCAATCTCAGCCATGGGCAGCCAGTTTCTCCAGGAGGATACTGTGGAAGTATTCCAGGAGGATATCAAAGGCCTTGCTAAAGTCCAAGTAAACAACTTTCACAGCCTTTTCTTCATCCAGCAAGCAGGTCACTTTGTCATAGAAGGAGATCAGGTTTGTCAAGCAGGACCTGCCCCTCGTGAACCTGTGCTGGCTGGGCCTGATCACCTGGGTGTCCTTCATGCGTTGCATAATGGCACTCAGGATGATCTATTCCATCACCTTCCCAGGCACCAAGGTCAGACTGATAGGTCTATAGTTCCCCAGATCATCCTTCCGACCCTTCTTGTGGATGGGTGTCACATTTGCTAGATACCAGTCGTCTGGGACCTCCCCAGTTTGCAGGACTGCTGGTAAATGATGGAGAGTGTCTCCGCAAGCACTTCCACCAGCTCCCTCAGTACCCTCAGGTGAAACCCACTTGGGCCCATAGACTTGTTTGCGTTGAGGTGCTGGAACAGCTCCTTCACCATTTCCCTTTGCATTACAGAGGCTTCATTCTTCTTCCTGCCCTTATCTGCTTGCTCAGGGGTGTGGGTACTTGGGGGACACCCTACTCCATTACTGAAGACTGAGACAAAAAAGGCATTCAGTACCTCAGACTTCTCCTCATCCTTTGTCACTATATTACCTCCCATATCCAATAGTGGATGGAGGCTGTCCCGAGTTCTCTTCTTGCTACTAATATATTTATAGAATTTCTTTTTGTTGTTTTTAACATCCAAAGCCAGGTTGAGTTCTAGTTGGACTTTGGCCTTTCTAATCTTTTCCCTATATAGCTTTGCTACATGTTTATAATCTTCCTGAGTGGCCTGCCCTTTTTTCCAAAGGCCATAAACTCCTTTTTTTCCCTGAGCTGTGACCCTATCTCTTTGTTTAGCCAAGTCAGTCTCTTCCCTCGATAGCTGTCTTTACTGCACACAAGGATGGTCTGTGCCTGGGCTTTTAAGACTTCCTCCTTGAAGAACGTCCAGCGTTCCTGGATTCCTTTTTCCTTCAGGGCTGCTTCCCAAGGGATTCTGTCAAGCAGACTCTTGAAAAGACCAAAGTCTGCCCTCCGGAAGTCCATGATGGCAGTCCTGCTGGTTGCCCTTCTCACCTCTCTAAGAATTGAAAACTTTATCATTTCATGGTCACTGTACCCTAGATGGCCTCCAACCATCATATCCTCCACACAAGTCCTGCCTGTTATATTTGCTGCACAGACTTTTGCATGCATGTTAAATTACTACTCATATACATGCCTTAAATGTAAGGAAGGAAATCTCAATATGCATCAGTTTCCTGTGAGAACTAGGGATGAGGATGTGTACATTCTACAAAGAACTTTTTTCTCTTGATTACTTGACAATTAAGTTCTTTGGGCCAAGGACTGTCACATGTAGGTGTACAGTGTCTTGTACTGTATGCAAGTATTTGCAGTGCTCCTGTAATGTAAATAATCAGTGAGTATAATCAGTGAGGCAACAAATCAGGAATTAATTTTAGAATACCTGGAAGCACTGTTATGAGTACCACAGTTGAGGAGAGACAAGTTGTTGGTAGAGGGATGCGCAGTGATGAAGGTCTTATCTGTGGTGTTTGAGTTCTCTTTTTTTCAGTGAGTATTTTCCATTTGGAAATGACACTTCCCATTAATATTATGACTGTATCTCCATAAGCCGGTTTTTTTGGATAAGCACCCATCCTGGTGAGAAGCAAAAGTTCTCAGATAAATGTGAAATATTGGGAAACAAATGTAACACTGTCTTCCCTTCTCCGCTAACATGAAAGAGGTGGTGATGTGTGACTAGCACAATGACTGCAGATTGTAGAAAATTTAAAAGGATATCAGCTGAGGTAAATCAGTGTGGCTTCTGCCAGCTGAGTATCTGGTCCAATGTTCTCCCCACTCAAACGAATACATTCAGGGCACAGTCTCATGCTAGCTAGTCTTTGATTTTCACCATAGAAGAAAGACAAAATACATTTATAAAAGCCTCTGCTCACATCCCAATGTCACAAACATACAATGTGCACCTTTAGAAAGTTGTCTCATATTTTTTGCTTTACAACATAAAAAAAAGCCTCATTAAAAATGTTTATGAAAAATTCAAGCTGCTTTCAACCAAGGTTAGATGAACTCCCTTCAGTATCTTGTCTTGACAAGGCAAGAGCTAATCAAGAAATTTCTCTGTATTCACCTACAATATATTTCACTAAAATATGCAGCTAGGAGTAGTAAGTGCCCTTTAATACCAAAAGAAAAGGGTGGGAAAGCCTGCTTAATTAATTCTCTTTGGGGATCCTGGATTAACTGTGGCTCTGTTTACTTTACATCTTCCCTGGAGAAAAATGTGCAGACCCAAGATGGCAAGTATTCATTTAAATGTAGATGCAGCAAAAAAGTCACTGTTGTCTTTTTTTCTTCCATTTGGCACACTTTTGAGTTCTGATTAATTTTTTGTTACAAAAGATGAAAATCTAAATCCTTCTCTACTCCTTTTCATGCTGTGGGGAAATGTTGAACCAGCACTCTGCAAACTGAATGCACCTATTGGTGAAGAGCACATAAAGCTGCTCCCCCCCAAAAGAGATTTATGGCACAAGTCATGAAACCTGTGTCAAGGTTTCAGTGATCACTCCCTTTGTCACAGCCATCATGGATCTCAGTAAGTCTTTGACCTAGCACAGGGCAATGGCAAGTGGAGAATGGTGGGATAGGAGTGTACCACGGGGCCACAATTAACTTGCAGGCTTGAGTACTGTCCAGGGAAAGGAGATTTGGCATCACCTCCTGTTTGCTTCAATCACTGCAAGCATAAGTAATTGTGCTGTGGAGTAAGTGCCATGTTGGCATAGACCAGAAGAGTTTCATTTTGCTCATAAGCTCTGTCATCCTAAGGGTGAAATGATTTTTACTCAGGTGATTTTTTAAGACAAAAATGGCTATGCAAAAATCCAACAGCTTAGCCCTCAAATCTGTACAGGTAAATTTTGTTTCCTTTTGTTCCAAGCATAATTGCATGGTTATAATGGTCCACACTTCTGTGGATCCTCTTCTGATTTAAACACCCATTTGCTCATCAACAAAATCCAAGTGCAAATGGAGATGTGCGGCGCCATACAATTCTCTTTTTGCACAATACACCTCCAGTGGATCAAGATTATAGCTAGTCATGCATAAACTGATTGGCCTCAGATATCAAGTGGCAACTGCAGCCAGGGCACTTACAAAAGGCATCTTTTTACTAATAACTTGAGCATATGCAATAACATGGTACAAACCACAGTTTGTACTCAAGAAAAAGAAATAAAGAATTGTTAATTCAAGAGAAAGCAAAAGAATATGTATTCCTGTAAAGAGGAGGACTAGGGAAGAGAGCGGGGAAAAAAATACTGATATTGGTATTTACTGTTCTTTCAACAGTTTGCAACAAGAACACAATTTGTTTCTGAAGAGTCAGTGTGAGCTGCAGAAGCCCAACTGCTGTAAGAAATTTAGCGTGCAACTCTTGTTCTCTGCAAAGGATGCCATTCAACTTGAAAAGATTAGCACAGGTTTTCTTGACGTAAGAATAATACACATGTGTATATATATTGACAGAGAAGGTAGAGTTTACAATTATAATTTTTAAGTCATGTTTCTTTTCTATATGCTTTGCAGCAAGCTGGACCTCTATCATTACTCTTGATAAACAGAAATTCTCCTTTTCTTTCCTGAGCTCAGCAATACAAGCACTTGAAGGAGCCCTCTCTGCCTGGATGAAATAACTTCCTTCCCTGGTTGCCTGAGTTCACAGCTGAGCTGAGATGCATCAAAGCCAGGTCAAAGAATCAGAAATAAGGAAACTACAGAAGCCTGGGAAGCAGAAGTCAATTTCTTTAGCTGCTTTTTTTCCCCCCTTTGTTTCAGGTTTCCATCTGTCTATTGAATAGAACAGAGAAAGAGAGGAAAGAAATAAAAAAAATATGTATACAACAAACAGATTGGAACTACATGCATAAATTACATACCCAAGCAGATGCTGCATGGGTTTCAGTAATTGCAGTAACAGATTCTTCCTTATTTCTAATATTGTTTTTGCCTGTCTTGCCAAAAATTGTAAAGAGTAAGTCAAATAGTTGTATTTTTTTTTAATTAGATGTGCTTAAATACAAAGCCATCATTTCTTGTGATCATTCAGAAGCGTCCTGTCTTTTTTAAAGGTCATTTTGACACAGGATGCATTAATTGTTACATCTCTTTTTAAATCATATTGTGACGTAGGATTCTCATGGGCTAGTTTGTTACCTAGGAGTAGCCTTTACTGTGGGTTTATAGCAAATTAACTGAAACGGATACTTGTTCTCTGTGTTCTGTTGGTGCAGTATTAATATAGATAGAAAACCTATATTTCATAGAATCATAGAATCTTCTAGGTTGGAAAGGACCTTCAAGATCATCTTGTCCAACCATCAACCTAACTCTGACAAAAATAAACACCCACACAACAAAAAAAATGCAACATCATCACTAAACCATGTCTCCCAGCACCACGTCAACCTGTCTTTTGAACACCTCCAGGGATGGTGCCTCAACCACCACCCTGGGCATCCCATTCCAATGTCTGATAACCCTTTCAGTGAAAATTTTTTTCCTAATAGCCAGCCTGAACCTCCCCTGGTGCAACTTGAGGCTGTTTCCTGTAGTCCTGTCGCCTGTGACTTGGGAGAAGAGACCTACCCCCGTCTCTCTACATCCTCCTTTCAGGTAGTTGTAGAGAGTGATAAGATCTCCCCTCAGCCTCCTTTTCTTAGACTGAATAACCCTAGTTTCCTCATCCTCTCATCATGAGATTTGTGCTCCAGACCCCTCACCATCTTTGTTGCTTTTCTCTGGATCTGCTCCAGCACCTCAATGTCTTTTTTTGTGGTAGGGGGCCCAAAACTGGACACAGAACTTGAGGTGGGGCCTCACCAGTGCTGAGTACAGGGGGAAAATTTCTGGACATTAATTGGACAGGGCGCCACCTGAATAAACCTGCAGTTTATTTTCAGTATTCACAGTAAGGATGAGCTATCAAGAGTTTGGGCTGGCAGGAGTGCATCACTTCTCCTTTCCCAGGTACCTCTTTCTGGGCACAGCCGCTGTCTGAATCTGGACATGTGGTCTGTGTTGTTCATAATGCATTCCACTTGTTCAAGCTTTGCATAAAACCGTACATGATGGATAATAAAACATCTGTCCATATATAAATGTTTCACTTTTCAGAATGACCTGAAGCACCGTGTGGGCTCTTGAATGTGTGAGACAGTCTGCTCACTGCTCGAGGGGCATGGGTGTTTATTATTAGATGTCCTGCATTGTTATGGAATGCAAAGAAAGCACGTGTATGCACATACACATATACAAGAGAATGGATAATTATGATAAACAACTGCCTAACAGGTATCTTTATAATGCAGAAATAGCATCCATTTTTACCAGGTGAAATCAATTCTCTGTGCTTGTGTCTTCATTGCTCTTGTGCTATTTTTTTCTGCAGAAAGTAAATGAAATTATTAGCAATAAAGCACCGAGACTTACAGAAAACACAATTAAATCTAGTCTAGTGCTAACACTCTTCAGCATTTACGGTCTTATGCTTCTCTTATACCAAATGTACCTCCTTTTTTCCTCTTAAGAAAACAGCTTTCTAGCATGAGAGCTATCTGTACTCCTCAAATAAGAGGTGCTAGGGAAATGAGCCTTGCCATTCTCTCAGAGGTGGGGGCATTTTTCTGTCAGCTCATTCTAACCTGTCATTTACAAGTCTACTTTTGATATGAAGAGGAAGACATAGACCAAGCCTGTGACTTGGGGAATGTGGGCGTTTAATTTGGCAAAGATGAAGAGTTGTTTAGCAGCTATATTCAGAGATGCTTCCTCACAAAAAAAAAAAAAAAAAAAAAAAAAAGAAAGGAAAAAAAAAAAAGAGAAATCTCAGTTAACATAAATACAATGGTAGCATTAATTTGGTTAGTATAGAATTAAATCATGGATTAAGTTTGTGCTGTTAGATAAGTGTTCTGTATTTTTAGTTGTAAGGAAACCTACTACTGTGTAGCAATGTAAAAACCTGTATTAACGCAGGGAGAAAAAGGGCTGGTTGTCTTTAAGAAGGAACTGCAGAGGGTACTTGTACTTTCTATCCCCATTCATGAGGCTCAGTCACAGACGAGGCTGACATGGGGAAGTGGTAGAGGGACAGGCAAAACCAGAGTATACCGAGTTCCTCACAGAATATTAATGGTATGTTGATGCTCTGCAGATACAAATAAGTACCAGAGACATGCCCACCTGAACACAGTCTAAGCTAATCTTGACACAATTCTTGAAAATACTTCTATTTATTTTGAATAATTTTTACAAATCTTTTAGCATGTTAGAAGACCACCTCATTGTGAAGCCTCCACTCTGTGGATTGCAGGTCTCTTAGTTTCTTAGACCAGTATTCTTATTTGTACTTTTTTATTAATCAAGGGGCCTGACAAACTGCTCCAAATAAAGCTGCTGCTGATTCAGTAGTTTGGTAGAAGGGTCATCTGAGGATTAGAGTCTGTAAATAGCCTTTACAAAAAGATAAATTTTTTTGTCAATTAATTGGCCTGGAGAATCTTGTCATTTCAATCTGTCACTGTTGAATATTATTTTACTGCAATATTTTGAAAGCAAAAAAAGGAAAAGCGTATAGCTAATGCTTTTGGCAAGCTCCCTATTACTTAATAGCTTCTTGAAGTCCTAAATTTCTTCATTTTTCATCTTAATTAGTACTTTTAATTGACCTTCTGTACTCTTTAATTTCTCCCAGCAAAGAATTAAAAAATAGGCTTCTAAATTCTTTTCTGCAATCAGATTGACATGAAATTGCTTGTCTACAGACCATCTCTGCCTTAACAAACTTTTTTTCATTTTTATTTTTTTACTACTGAAGTCCCCACTGGAAATTGCAGTTCATTGAACCATAGAGCTAGAATTGATTGTGCACATAAAAAATCCTGAAACAATTGAACAAAGAAAAGAACTTCCTGGAATTCTTTGGTAAAATCAGAACTCAAGTGACAACAGAACTTCTACCCAATTTAGACTCACCTCCCCTCAATCATTAAGAAAATATTTTATGTTCTTCCATTTCTCCTGATGAGAGAAGGAACTAGTTTTTCCTTCATTTAGCCTACATCAAAGCATGGTTACTGATGTCAAAGAAGGTGAATTTCTGTTACCAACAGTCTCTATTCCATCTTCTTTATATCAATTTCTTATGCTTTTTGTAGAATATTTGAAAGCTAAGTCTAAAGAACCCTGTCTGTTTGCTTTTACTTTTAATTAATTTTTAATTAAAGCTTTATGTATCACACATTATAATTCTAGCAATCCTAAGCATGATTTTTATTTACCATTACCTTCTAAAATATAAATGGCAAGTCTCCTTTTTAAGGTATTGTGAGAAATTAGAGTCAGTTCTTTCTAAGGGAGTTTATGGAAAGCATTACTAAAAATGTAAATTCTGTGTTTTGAGACTTGAAACTACTAATCCTGGAGCTTACTTTTATATTCTGAGATGAAATAAAGGCATCTTAAGCACTTAAACCTTCACTATGAGCAAGATAGGCAAGTATATACTTTGTTTCAAGCATCTTAATTAAGTGGGTTCCATTGGTATTTTGATGTGTTTAATGTTAAGTATATGCCTATGTACTTTTCTGACATGCTGGATGGCATTTAACAGAATGAATTACAACCCAGTAACTAACATTTCTTTAAGAATCCTAATAATGTAGGAAGTATGCAAAATAAGCTTTCATTTTCAAGATAAACAGACAAAGTTACTTTTTGTGAGCATTGTCTTTTTATTGCTGCATCCAGCTGTAAATCATGCCTTGAAAGCAAAACCATCTTCTTTTTAAATGCATTTTTTGAAAAATAGTGCATTATTTTCTCCTGAGCTGTTGAGACAATTTCCTGCCTAGATATGGTGCCCCATTAATTTTAGAGTATAAGAATAAGTCACTGTGAGCCATAGGGAACAATTTTGCATTTGCTGCACACACATATATCACAATAGATTTGCCTATAGTAGTTCTGCCGCTGATGTTTAACAAACTCCTGTTTTCCTTATTTTGGGATTAATGTCCTCCTCCCTGAGATTTGTGCAGAAACGTACTCTTACGTTAGACATAAATGGAGAATTCTTTTCATTGTGTAAAATTTGAAATTTGAGTGCAATTACACTAACAAGAGGAACTCTTTCTAATGAGTCTCAAAAAAGCCCTGGCCAAAAAATATGTGAAACTTTCCTGTAGAGAAAGAAATTGAGTGCACGGTGTTAACGTAATAGCAAAGGCTGAGACATTGCTTTGCACTACAGTTTTATGGGATGATATTTTAAAAAGCATTCAGAAATTTATGACTTATTAGGCACAGCTAAAATTGTTTTCACATTTCCAATATTGCTTTCATTAGAAAGTTGAAAGTATGTTTACCCATCACAATGAATTCTAAGGTGTTACCAAATCATCCAGAATCCCCACTGCTTAAGTATATTCCCTTGTATCCCTATGTATCTTCAGAGGAAAAAATGAGAGGAATGCAAGTGCTTTGTTTTAAAGTGTATAATCTGTATTCTGTCATGTACTTCATCTCCCAGGGAAGGTATCTGGGAACTCACTCTGCTGTTTTTATTTATCCTGCCAGTGTAGTATATAGATGAGAAGACTAAGGTCCAATGGTGTTAAAACAAGACATGAAATATTGATTAATTCTTTTTTAAAATTCCTTTTTCCTCCTGAGTATAGCAAATTTCAGATGCTACTGTCAATATAGTACTATCCAATAAACCTCCATTATCGGAAGGGTCCTGATCTTCATAGTGTTTTTATAAATGGTTATTATGATTCTAAATGGCTTTAAAAGCTCAGGGCTAGTGTTCTTCTGGTGCAAGAGCAGGAAGCAAGTTAGAAGCAAAGCAGCTTTTTATCATGGCAGAATGTTACTCTGAAATAACATGAATCAGATTGGGAATTCTCTTTGCTAGACAGCAGCAGAACATTCTGTTTGAAGAAATGAAGATCCTAATGGGACAGATAAACAGATGTAGAGTTTCATGGCTATAAAGGTGCCAAGTAAAGAGGCACAATTATAGTTGGTGTCCACCTAATGAAATGCAGGTGTTTTACACCCTGCCTTTTGTTCCCCCTTGTTCCCCCCCCATTCTTCTGTCCTAAATTAACCCTTTCCTTATTGTTTCCAGAATGATCCTTTACAAATGTAGCTAAACAGATGCTTATGAGGTATCCTAAGGATAAAGTTGTTTCAGGAAAGGCAGGGATAGAAGTTCACACCAGCTAAGCCATGAAGGATGATAGATACATGCAAGGAAGAGAAGATGTAGTCCAAACTACTTTGAGTGTTCTTGAGCAAAATAAAACTCTTTGTAAGTTGAGGTAATTGTTTTTCACTAAAAAAAAAAAAAAGGGTTCTTTAAACTGGAGTGTACTGGAGTTTCTTTAGGAATGTAAAGCTCTTGGGGCTTTTCTACTATTCATAATAAAAGGTATTAATTGGGGAAGGAATTGGAATCTCAGTCTAGTGTGTGTCGGGTAAATGTCATTATAAAGGTTGTACAACTGCTTTATCACCCATCGTCTTAATTTATTTTAGTCAAACTTTGACAAGAAAGAGCAAGGAATTAACACAGAATCTGAGCCAAACCCAGGTTTGGCAGGTTTACCAGGGAGGCAGGAGACCATAGCACGTTCTTACTCTGAACCAGGAAAAACCACCTGAGGATATTCTTCTGTCTCACAGGAAAATTGGGGATTATAGGCTGGATAAGTTACTATATGAGTCCAGCGAAGGGCAATGAAGATGATTCAAGGATTGGAGCATCTCCCTTATGAGGAAAGGCTGAGAGAGTTGGGGCTCTTTAGCCTTGAGAAGAGAAGGCTGAGGGGAGATCTTATTAACGCCTATAANNCCAAACTCTTTTCAGTGGTTGCCAGTGAGAGGACAAGAGGTAACAGACATAAGTTGGAACATAAGAGGTTCCACTCAAATAGGAGAAAAAACTGCTTCACAGTGAGGGTGATGGAGCCCTGAAACAGGCTGCCCAAGGAGGTTGTGGAGTCCCCTTTTTTGGAGGTTTTCAAGACCCACCTGGATGCCATCCTGAGTGACATGCTCTAGCTGTGGGCAATCCCGCTTCAGCAGGGGAGTTGGGCTAGATGATCTCTACAGTCCCTTCCAACTCTAAAAAAATTCAGTGAAATTCAGTGAAATATGGGATTTTTTTTCCACATGAAAGCTTTATTCCTACTCCAGGATGAAAATGTTTTCAGAAGATTTTGTTGATAGGGATAACTGATTTGCACATAGGCCTACTTCTGAGTTCTTTTGTAGCAAAACTTAATTGTGTGCAAAATTTAGACTGCTTTAACTTATGGTTGAGAACAGACTGCTCCCTGCTGTACCCAAAATCTAAGAGCTAGTAGATGTGGCATAAAGCTAAATTATCCCCTGTTCTCACTCACACCCAGCTCTCTCAAACTGAGCCAAAGTTGGGGCCATGTTAAGAAGGTTTTATGACTTTTGTGATATACTTCTTTGGAAATTTGACAAGTTATTTATAATTTTAAGGTAATTATTTTCATTGATTTCAGTCAAACTGAAAGCTATACGTGCACAAAGCTGGACTTCAACCAATGTGTAAGCAGTGAGGACTAAGTGTATTGTTATTACTTCCAAGGTTTTAAAGCAGTAAGTCTCACTTGCCCACATTATACAGGTAGCTCTGTTGACTCCCAGTAACTGACTGGTAACACTTGTGTGAGTAGAGTGAACAGCATCTGGTCTGCAATTAACAATGCATACGTTTGCTCGCATAGCGAATGTGTGAGACAAATCCTTACACGTGTCATTTGTTTTCACTCATGCAGGTAATACTTTTGGACTGATTTAATGCAACTGGTTATTTGAGCAAAGGCTATCAATCTGGCCACTGTCCTCTTGTGTTTTTATCTCTGCTATGTTATCTGAAAGAATCACAGAATCACAGAATCACCTCAGTTGGAAGGGACCTTTTAAGATCATCTAGTCCAAGCAATGAAAACAAGCAAACAAACAAACAAAAGAAAAAGCCAAAAAAACCCACAAACAACCCACAAAACCCACAAACAACCACAAACCACAAACCCAAAAATAAACCCACAAACCCCACACCACACCCAAAACAACAACAATCCACTACTAATCCATATACCTGAGCACCATGTCAACTCATCTCTTGAATACCTCCAGGGATGGTGCCTCAACCACCTCCCTGGGCAGCCCATTCCAATGCCTTTTCTTTCAGTAAAGAAATATTTCCTAATATCTAAACTGAACCTCCCCTGGTGCAACTTGAAGCCATTGCCCTTTGTCCTGTCATGTGTGACGTGGGAGAAGAGACTGATCCCCACCTCTCTACAGCCTCCTTTCAGGTAGTTGTAGAGAGCAATAAGGTCTCCCCTCAGTCTTCTCTTCCCCAGACTGAACAACCCCAGCTCCCTCAG
>BJBW01006624.1:99055-174822 GCA_004320125.1 Scolopax mira
CCAGCTTTGTTGCCCTTCTCTGGACCTGCTCCAGCACCACAAACTTTTGTAAAGGGATATACACAAAATTTTGTTTTTCAAAGCCTTGTATAAGATGGTTTTCTACCAAAATGTCCTCAAAAGTTTAATTACTGCTGTGAATTTTCAAGCTGAGGATAGCCCACTGCAGATTAAGATTTTTCTTTTGGAAGAGGATGGTACATGCTCACATGCACACAGCATAAACTCTGCCAGTAGTCTGCTTTTTGGTGAACTTTATCTCATTTTACACACTCTACTAATTGCTGTCTTTCAGATGTAAAATTAATTTTCTGTCTTATATGAAATGCAGTGTTTGACTTCAGATATTTAACATGGTATTTTTTTCTGTGGACAATAGCTTGAGGCCCCAAGATGGCAAGAATGAGAGCATATCTATAAATAATTCAAAATAATTGTATGGTTTTGACAGATTGTCAAGTTGCTTAATGCCTTTTGTCCCAGGTAATAGATTATATTTCTTTGATGAAGTGCTGATAATTTTTCATTGCAATTTGTTTTGTGTATGTTCTATTTTTACAGAGTCCAGTCAGGTTCATATCTCAGTACGGGTTGGTTTACCTTAATTTTGGCTATGGATGCCTGCTATGGAATTCATGTCTATGGGATGATAAATGACACCTACTGCAAGTAAGATCACAGGAAATTATTTTCATGCATCTGCAATTCTGATGTCTTGTCAAAATTTCACAATTGATTTTAATATCATAAATTCAAAAAAATGGATCAGGCAGTCATTTCCCAGTGTTTTGCATTGATGTGACATTATTGTCAGCATATTTAGTCCTGATATGGCATTTGCTTGCTGTTGATAAAATAAAAACATTTACAAAATCTTATATCAGATGTCATAAGGAACTATTTTTAGTTAAAGATCTTTTGCAGTTTCTGAATTAGCTGGAAACAAAGTATGTTCATATCTTCTGACAAAATACACTTCTACTGTTAAAACAAATCTATAGAGGAAATACTAATATATTAGTTCTCTGAATGCCAAAGTGAAAGAAACTGATTAGCCCAGGATTGTTACCTGAAATTACATTTCACCACCATTGAGAAACCTACTTGAACCTTCTAGGTTATATATGGCTTGTTTTGAGTAGTGGGGGGTGTTCTAATTAGATAATAAAACAAGTTCTGCAAGCCTTATCACAGTAAACTGACATAAATTGCAGCCAACTACTGTTAGTGACCTTATAGTGACAATGGATTAATCCTATTGTCAGAAGTAGCGCAATTTTTAAAAGTCCAAGTTAAATGTTTTAATCTCCAGTATATGGGTAGCAAAATATAAATTGAAATTAATCCTCATTCAGAAAAGCAGGGAATGTCATAAGCAATGTATGGTACTAGTACAAATCTATTCTTCTGTACCAGGGCTGCTTCAAGTGCTGCATGTAACTAGTCCAGTGGGTCCTCAGCTCCTAGAGTAAGGTCTTTGTGCAGACCCTCAGTCCACATTCTGTGTTACTCCAATGTGGGACTTATTCCTGGAAGACCCTTAAGAAAATAAACCAAAAAAGAATTTGAGTCACAGCTGTTTAATTAGGGTATCTTAACATTAGAGAGTGACTTTCTAGAACTTGCAGATCTCACTGATTGAGTGAGTCAACCAGATGGAATGAACATATGTTGTTCTTTGTTTATGAAAACACAGTAGACGGCCTGAGATGAGGGGTGACAGGACTAAAGTTGTCCTCACAGAGTTCGGTGAAGCTGGCATTGCATAGCCCTGATGTAAAACCAGTTAACAGCATGATAGCACTTCAGTCTATTGGCAACAGAGAAGGATGAGTTTCCTTAAAGCAGAAATTCTGGCTACATTACCTACTTATAATATATATTATTCCTATAACTGTCTTATTCAGCCAGTTCAAGAACTAGTTTCAAGTGTTGAGACTATCTAATGAGGAGGGATGTTTAGGGATGGAGCCTTATGGATTGAGTTCTCCTAGATTAAACAAAATGTGCAGTACCCATAAGAACTGGCCCAACAGCTTCTGTCTGACTGATAAGATCAGTGTATTTTGAGAGATACATGTAGCTTCATTTTCAATAGGAAAAGTATGCAAATCATGCTGTAATGAAAGCCCTTATACAATTTAGCAAAGGTGCTGACACATGGAAAGGATTTCAGTGAATTCAGATTAAGAATATATTAATGCTGTTTTGGAAATAATACTTAAGTTTATCTTTTTTTTTTTCCCTAGGTCAGAAGGCTTTCGTAAGGTTCCCTACCACTATTATGAGCCAGGAAGAGACGAGTGCGAGGAATACTTTCTGCATGAAAATGCTCCATATGGAGGCCATAGGTTTATCACAGAAAAGAAAGTATTTGCCAAATGGGCAAAGAAGCACACAATAATATTTACACACCCCAACTGGACAGTGTCTTGATACTGGTTTTCTTAACTCTCCCTTAACAGCATATTACAAAAATGTCTCCGTTTACAGTAATTTTGCTTACATCTGACTGGCCTTTCTCAGCCTAGGTAACACTAAACTAAAACCTAAAAGACAAAGAGGGTGATGGTTCAGCTGTTAAGCAAAATTAATCAATCTCTGGAAGGCAGACACATTGTTTGTTATTTCTTAGGGTTTTACTCCACACAATGCACTTTATACTTAAACTGGATTTTACTTCAAGGCAGTAGCAGTTAAAGGCAGATGAGATTTCCTATATCATGAGAGAACACATGAGAACGTGGTGGTCCTTTAAAACTTGTCCATGACCTTAGTTAATTAAAATTAGTACTTGCAGCTCATTTGCAGTACTGCTACTTCCATTTGTGGTATTAGTAGAAATTTTCCACAAAAGGCATATGAGGAAAAAAATACAAATCTCCAAGGTCTATGAATGAGTAAATTTCAAGAAATATCTGAATACATTGCCATATTTGAGCACTTGCATTTATGGTAAAATTAGAGATGCGCTGCACATGGTTCTTGAACTGCACACAGCTCTCACGTGAGAATATACTATTTACTCAAGGCTCCTGATTAATTCATAACTTCTGAAATGCAACTTCTTTCCACCCTGGTCAGGCTGCACCATCTTCTATGGTGTATTTTATAATTTTTGAGGCTGTTGTCCAACAGTGTAGCTCCAGCAGCAGGGCACATAGCAAAGGCAGTATTTTGCAGCCTGTGATGAACCTTTGGCGGTAGCACCAAGTCTGCTGTCAGTACACAAGCTGGTGAATGTAAAGCTGTCTCATGAACAACTCCATTTGCTCCAGTTGTGCCTTCAAGTTGCTCCAACATCCAAATACCAGTATTTTGACAGTATTTCCCATGCAGCCATCATAATTCATTTTAAATCTTTACTTTCTCCATCTTTGAAAATCGGAATAGTATCTGTCTACCACACAAGGGAGTTGTGAGGATTCATTTAAATCCATAAAACACTTTCCTGATGACGAATGCTACAGAGCATTTATTCTTAACACAAAAACAATGGTACCTGTCATTTCTTCTTGTCTGTTGGGTATTCGAAGAAAGTGACAGCATGTCTGGATCTGATGGAGAATTTTTCTGTTCATCCACTTTCCTACTGAGGATAATTTGTAATACTGTGTTCTCTCAGCTTGCATTGCTTCAGATGAAGTTGAAAGAACTCACCACCTTGCAGAATTATCTGCACATCAAGAGGCAGTTCTGGAATTTTAAAATATACTCATCTCTAGTTGAAATATGTATTTCCAAGCTTATTCTCATGGAAAGTTTTCAACTGCATCAGACTCATTTGTAATATGACCATAATTCAACTACACATGTGAGTTTTATTTAAACTGTATTTAAATTAATGCTTTAAGATTAGAATATGTCCTATGAATATTTTAACATCTGGAGTGTCAGATTTAACACTGTAATAGCCAATACTGTGAACACTTGAAAGAATTATGTATGGAACATGACACACAGGGTTTACTCACACTACTTAAACATTAACCAACAGGAAACTTTGTATGCTTTTGTAAATCATGAAAAGGGGAAAGTAAACAACTATTTTTACATGTAAGTATTTGTATACTGACTCTTTCCTATTGTATATTTGTATATATAAATCTATATTTTATATGTTTATGGCATATATATTCTCTCAGCAGCAGCTGCAACTCTTAGAATGGGGAGAAAATCTCTTAACCAGTGTTCCTCCTCCTGATCATTGGTTTCTTTTTCCTGTTGGTAGTTGATGCCAGGGTATCATCTCTTACCCCTTCTATTTTCTACAATAAATGCAGCTTTCTGATTTAATTTTTAATACAGCTCAGCTTTCACTGCTTACTTTAGTGCTGTAAATGTTCATGCTGGTTGTCAGACAAAGGCTGGGGCCATGCTTATGATCCTGGATAAACATCTACATTCAAATACAAGCTTTTGCATGACTTGATGTCTCACCTTACTGTTTGGAAAAGGAGAACAGTAATATTTCCCTACTCCTTGTCTTGACTGACTTTCTTATAAGCTCTTGAGACAGATAGTCTCATTTGCAATGTATTTGTATAATGCTTTGCAGAAGAGGTGCCCAAAGTGTCTGAAGGCTACAGGCAATGCTATAATATAAAAATAATTTAAAGTGGCTGCTTTTTGTCCCTGGAGTTTAAAAGCAATTGTAGGCTAATATAGCATGGGATGAAATCAAGAAGGGGAAGGGTCATGGATGGATGAAGTGTTGTAGTAGCAAAAGACAGTGAGCTCAATTTATTGCCGTATATGCAACTTTTCAGATCAGATGGATGGCTGGATAGATGGAAAGCTAATTAAAAATGTCTAATGTGGGATTTGAAGTATGCAGGACACACAGAACTAGGGAGAATGCTCCACACATATCCTAGGGAAAACCTACAGCTCCCTTCAGGGAAGAGGAGCTGAAAAGAATAACACGAGGCAAATCGAATTTGGATTTAGAAGGTCTTTGTGTTAATAAAAAGTAACTAGGGAAGTTCTGCACATGAAAGCAAGGTTGAGCTGGACAGACTTACAGGAGGTGTGTCCTCATGAAGCATAATGTTTCTCTCCAATGAGACCATAAGGATTCTGCCTGCGTTGTGTTCACATCCAAGGCAGTTTTTAAGCCTGAGAAAGTTTTTAAGATAATTAAGACTTGCCAAATTGCCATAAATCTGTTGTAGAATGTGTGCTTCGTAGTGAAGCTGTATGAAACAATATCTCATGCAAAGCCTAGCTAAGAAAAACACAGCTCTAGGAACAGCTAAATGTACAGCAAAATTGAGAACATCATTAGCGTGCAGTTGTCACAGAGCAAAGTAAAAGTGTTGCTCTCTGCTTGAATTTGCAGTAAGAGCAGATCCACTTTTAGAAACATTGCAGCAGGCTTCATTCACACTAGAGTAAATGAACATCAGCTCCCTTATTTAAATGAGCCTGTCTTGAGCATAAACTAAACACCTCTTTGCATGATTTTTATTATATGAGTAAGA
This sequence comes from Scolopax mira, assembly GCA_004320125.1. Lineage (NCBI taxonomy): Eukaryota > Metazoa > Chordata > Aves > Charadriiformes > Scolopacidae > Scolopax > Scolopax mira. The sequence continues at coordinate 104,539 of BJBW01006624.1, forward strand.
AACTGTGACCACTGTATAAAAAATGATTCTACAAAGAAATTAATTAATCAAAAACTTTTAAGAATCAGCAGTGTGATTCTGAAGAAAGAATCTCAGTACTTGGCTGTGTAGTAAGAGACCTTGATGATTCACCTTCTGAGAGCAGTTGAGATATCAGCTGAGAACCATTTATTAATTCTTTAAAATAAAGCCTACTACAGTTTACCTGAATGTAATCAGATCCTAATTGCTTATTCATTCAAGCAGTCCTATTTTAATCAACTACTCATGTGTATAAAACAAGCAGGGAGTTTACCTGAGGTTTTCAAAATAGATCTTCACATTGCTGCTAATAGAGGAATACTCACAAATAGTTTGGCATTTTTTTGCCATCAGTCAGCTAAGTAATCACCAAATGTTTTCTTTTATAATTTAGTTACTTAATCTTTACTTTTCTAAAATGCACTTTTTGAAGGGAAAAAAAAAAAAGACATTTAATGTTTGGCTTGCTGTAACCTTGGGTTTAATGAATGTATAAATTTTAATATGTTCTATGTTGTATTACCTTTTGATGTAATTTTTTTCAAAGGAACATAAATTTTCATAGGGAAAAAAGGATCGTTTTTACTGGCAAATTACTAATTCAGAGGCAATTAACTGAATAACATAAAAAAACCCTGGGTTTTGTTTTTCCAAAGATAGCAGACATGACCCAACCTTCTCATCCCCACTACATGTCCAGATCACATCCCTCTTCACAGAAAGGAAAAAAAAGCGGTCTATGTATCCAGCCAAATTCCCTTTCCATCTGGGCTGGGAGGCTCCATCTGCAGACTGCTTCTATTAGTTACATCAGTAAGTGGGAAGGACTAAGAAAGAATTCTACTTAGGAGCAGATGGTGTTCCAACTTCTATAAAATGCCCCTGAAGAGCTTTAGGAGAGGAGTACCCATTGATGTCAACTGGAAATACTTTTCCAAAGTATTCTGTTTCTTCAAATGCCTTTAGTTCCTGTGTAGAACTATTGTCCTACTCTCTCCAGTAGGAATTACGAGCAATGGGAAAACATGCCCTTTATGGGCATGTTGTTGTTAAAGATCTCTAGATAAGCAACACGAGGGATGAAGAAGCCTGACACAGCTTAACTGAAAACTCACTGATTTAGGGATCTCTAAGCATTCAATTGAAAACTGGTGGAAATCCCTTTGGCAGATTCTTGAATACACCAGCCATCCCAGTAAGCCTTTGCACTCCTGTGTACTAAGGTAAGCAGTGTTTTGTCTGAGAGGTCCCCTATGCACGTAATGCGTTGCATACCTAATACAGAGGAGCCCATCCAACACTTGGAGGTTGCTCTTTAGTCACCTGCGTGTGGGCTGGACAAAAGTAGGACCATGCACACACAAAGATAGCTGGCAGAAGAGCACAGGTGCTCAACCAGTGGATGTGACCAGGTAAGTAAGAATTAAATTAACTCATGAATTACAACTGTATGGTGCCCTTAGTAAGTAGAAAATCAGAAGCGGTTTATATACTGATGCTTATGTTTTGCTGACTTTTTTTTTCCTGCATATATCTCAGAAATAGCATATGTCTTTAGTTGTGCTTGAGCAAGTCTGGGGTTTGTTTATGATGAACCTTTGGGTACCCACAACAGTGAAACTTTGTTAGTGCCAAAGGATCACACGGGAGCTGTCTGTGGGCACTGTGATGTACAGTGTACAACAGGGAGTTGTGGATTTACTAAAAAAGGCCTAATCTTTCTGGGGAGTTCTTTTGAGGAGAAAGTGTTTCATTTTCAGCAGATGTGTCTCATTCCATTTCCTTTTCCTGAGAGGAATGTGAATGCAGAGGAATGTGACTTAACCATGGGGTAGTGAAGAATGATGTAGTAAATAGCCAACAAACAGATTTGTATATGTTTTTCTGCCTATTGCTGTGATGTATAGCTATCGACACAAAGAAAATCAAGATTTTTGTAAACCCTGTATTGCATAATCTACAGAAGTCTCATGTGACTGTTCTGGATTGGAGTCTTCTAGGTAAACCCTTCAGAAAGGTGCTGAAGGAGAAAGAGAGGGTCTCTCCTCATTGACAGACAGGGCTTTTGCAGAAGCCATTGTAATCTGCATGGCATCCCTGGGCCTGCTCCCCAGCTTTCATAGGCTCTCCACTCAGCCGAAGCTCTGGGCCCTTTCCAGCCCCATTGAATGAAGTATGTTCTCCAGCTGACTTAGGCAACCTGTGGGGTGCACAAAGTCTGCCCCATCTTCCCCTTCTGTGGGGCCAGGGGAGGGGTGATGGTAACTTTGGGGCGAGGAGGGAAAAATGTCAGAGCAGGGACGCTCCCTCAAGTCAGCAGCACAATCTTGCCCGGGGCACAGTCTTACCTCAGGTGCTGAATTCAGTTTCTTTGAATGCAGTGAGAAATATATCACTGGGTTTTGTTATTGTTTGTAAGATCAACTCACAAAAAGACGCCATTTTATGGGGGTCTTAAACAGCTGGTTTTGTGTCTTTTTTGCATTGCTTGCTGTTATTTCTTGGAATTCGTCAAGATATGCAGCTGTCAGCGTCTGCCACGGCTGTTCTGATTTACTGGCCATAAAGAGACTGTAAACTTGAACTAATGCATGTTCTTTACCATGTATTATGCATGATAGCATGTTACACATTTTATTCTCGCACTATAATAAATAATGTAAGTTCTGTGCAAACTTAGTTTAAGCAGAGAAAGTAGTGCTTTTCCTTTCTGTCATATGATGTGTTCCTCAGAGCACTGTGCTGGAGCTCTGTAAGTGCTGTTAGCAGCTGGCAGCAAGGAAATTATTGAAAACAGTCATGAAATATTTGCTAAATTTGACCTTTTTCACTGGAATATCAGAAATAGTTAAACTTGCTTTTGTGAACCTACTCTAATGCTCACAGTCACTATTCTGTGTTTTAAGGAAATCTCACATCTCAATGTAACTTCAGGAATGACTTTATCAACACAGATAGTGTCAAGAAGTTGGCAGGGCGAATTTTTGACATTTGTGGGAGTATCTTTTTAATGGGAATAGCACATATAGAAGATTAGCTAAGATGCCTGTAATTTTTTCACATTGTTGCTGCTGAAATAGTATTTCTGAAGATGGCTGGAGAAAAAAAAAAAGTGTGCTCACTGCTCTTTTGGCTGCTCATCTGTCCCATTCTCCTACAGACAGATGCACACACATCTGCAAACACAAAGAGAGTCTATAGGAAAAGTCTTTTTTTTTCCAGACAGTGGCAAGTAGGAACAAATAAAACTAATCTCTTACATGGTACATATAGGTTATAGTACTTGTTGATTCATATTTATTTTGTATATTTCCAAAGCCTATGTCTACATAAGTGAGGAATTAGCTCAGCTGGATCATATCTATAGCCTGAAACTGGTGGTGCCAAGGACCTGATCTCTACACCATGCACAGTCTCTAGTTTGGTCCCATGGGCTGAATGCCATTAGTGACTGGAGCTCATCTTTTAGTTTATCCAAAAGGAGTCTAATTCACATCCTTAGGACTACTCCATCATGCAAACTAGAGCTTTTTACATGAGGCCGCTACACTGGACTGCCCCACAGGAAAGTAAAATTCTTGTTAGCCCATCTTTTGGCTAAATAGAAGCCCTTTGTTGTTTCTTTTTCTCCCCCCAGGGTTTGCATGGGTTCATGGAAGTTTTTTGCATAAGTATTTTTCTTTCAAATTTGAGATCTGATTCCTCCTGTCAGATAATGGGAATCAAGGGCTCCTGGCTTCTCCTAAGATAACCTCCAAATGTGCTCCATAAGCCAGGAATGTGGCATAGGACAGAGTGATCCGGTATGGGTATAGCATGGGAAGTGCTGGGTTTGATCAAGAGTTAACTGTGATTCCACTTGTGGATGTTGTTTTTATCGTGAATATGCTGGATGCTTGCTAATGCATATATTGTTTTTATATACTGCATCACACATAAAAATTCCCTTCATCATTTTCCCAGGGTATTTTTGTTCTCGTGGCCTTCCAGTTGAATCTGTATATGTGTGCATATGTGCATGTATATACAGTGTACAAGCATTCTTCTGCTCTTAGACAGTGGCTCCTATATGCTGCTAACATAAACTTACTTAGTTCATATTATGCTATTTATTTCATGTATTCTTTGGTTGCCTTGTAATGCTGACAAGTGTATTCATAGTAGATATCACTGTAGACTTAGAAAACTTTCATACTGTTTATACTTATTTTAGATGTTCTGCCATGTTTTCTTGCTATATGCAACTTAGTTTTTGCTCCCATTTGGAGAATGTGCTTCTGTGTACTTGCAAATTTGTGCCTGGGTTATTTTAAAAAAATTAATAAATGTATACAATTTTTCCAATTGTCTGACATAATTTACATATGATTGTGTGCTAAACAGTTTTATTCTTGTTTATGCATATGCCACTATAATAATACCTGACAGTTCACTGTACTCAAAGAGACAAAGATGTCTGTTCTAGAAACATGAACCATGCCTAAAGTATTTCTTAATTGACTTTAAAGGCATTTTAAGGCATCTATCCTAAATATATCCGGTAATGCTGGGTAAATCAGCCACAAAACCTACACTTAGAACTCATGTTTTTTTAAAGCACACGTTTGCACACATGCACACAGGAAATTTGTTGGAAAGGTACCTTGGTTCATACCCGTAAAGGGTGCATCCTTCAAGCACTCTCTTGGAGCACAGCACTCTCAGAAGTCAAGTCACTGAAGCGCCCTGGAGTGGACATTCAGCACATGCTTGAGAGCTGAAGGGCTGTGGGAGAGATCACATCTCATGGAAAGATGCAAACCTCTGCCTGCAGCTGTAATGTTGACAAGAATATGAGGAGGACCTACATAACTTCTCTTCCATCTTATGTTGGACCCCATGGTGCTAAGAGAGGAACGAACTAGAACTCCTCTAACTAGCCTCTAATTTTCCTGTTTTATTGCCTGGCTAAGAATATGATTAAAAAGCAACATACTTCAATGTGCAAATTTTAACTTGGTCTGTATGTGCTGAATTAAACACATATAGACTAACCGGGTTTCTGAAAAGACTGGAGATTCCAGGTCTGTTTCTCAGCACTAGCATATATAATGCAGCAACTGTTACCATCTAATTTGGGCCAGAGTCTGGTACTCAGGTACTCATGGCACAGAGATTTGTTTCCTTTACAAACTGGGCTATTTTGTCAGCCAGTGCAATGAGGGGAAGGAAAAAGATAATTTCTGTGATAAGACTAAAACTAAGTAAAGGGAAGAAATGCCATTCACATGCTCAGCTTTGAGGGTCCTTCAAATTTGATAAGCTGCCAAGGGACTTGTTAATAATTTGTGTGTTATTTTTCAGACATACTCTCTGAATATACGGTAACGTTCCCTTCAGAACCATTATAGCATAAGCTGTGAATGCATACTAATAATGTGATATAATATGGATTCATTTAATCTTTTTTCCATGCAGGACAGTTAGATTTGTATATTACTCTTGAAGTACATTCATACTTAATAGTAGTGGCATGAGATTTGAATGCAAATTTATTTGGTTATTTGTCATAGAACCAGATACTCAGGTAAAAAAATAGTTTAATTATTGAATTACCCCCTTAGACCTTTTCAAACCCTTATAGAACAGCCAGCTTATCCCCCTGAATGTTTTATTCCTGTGGTTTTACATTTGGATCTTATTGGTTTGCACCCAGTAATCCTTGTCAACTAGTCTCAGTGATCTTTTCTTTTTATTACCCGCTTCTCCCTTAATGACTGAGTCTTCTGCAAACCTTTGGGTTTTCTTCCAAATTGTTGATAAAAATATTAACTAGAGTATGCCCAGGAAGCCATCCCAGCAGAATACCTGTTCTGTGATCATTCCTCATTTAAACTCACATTTTGAAATGTCAGTTAACCAGTTTTCAATTCATTTAATGTGCGACATGTCAATTTTGTATTATCACGGTTTTTAAACTCAAATGTCATGAATACCACATCAAATGTCATATAGAATCAAAGTATATCAACAGTGTTGTGCTTTTCTTGTAGTCACAATTGGAAAAAAGCCGGCAAATGTGTTTGACAGTATCTATTTCCCATATTGCACTTAGATTGGCATTTACCATATTTCTCCTCTTTAATTAGTTAGTAATTGAGTCCCCTGTCAGCCATTCCATTACTTTGCTCCAGATCAATTTCAGACTGACAGGACTGTAATTATCTAGGTCATTAAGTTTATCCTTCTTAAATATTAACACAGCATAAGTTTTCTTCCAGCTTTCTGGAACTTTCCCAATTGTTCCAAGACCTAGCAAAAAGCAGTAATAACAATAAAGACTGTCATTAGCAACTCTTGGACACAACTTATCTGAAGTTTCCTATGAAAATATTTCTCACTTCAGTAGCTTCCATTTAATGTTTTTCTTGGGGTTTTTTAGTTGCCTGGTAGTTCATTATACTCATAGAACACCACCAACTGTCTGTCATTTCTTAAATACCAAACACAAACACTTATTGAACACGTCTCTCTTGACTTCATTACTCTTAACAAATCTTCTGCTTCGATTTGATAAAGAACTGGTGCCATTGTCAAGACTCCTAACACATTTGAAAAATATTGTCCTTAGTTCTCTGGCCATAAATTTCTCCTTACAACTTGGCTACGCTTATTGGAGGAATTATTTATGTAATTCCTTACTTCTACTCTATATTCAGTGCTCCCAATGTTCTTTCTTCATTTCATTAACCCTTTGAGATAGACACACTGATCTTGCTTTTCTAACTTTGCAGCTATTAAATAAAATACTTGTATTTTCCAATTATTGATCAGTTCTCTCTCCTAGCAGAACCTCCTTCACAATAATTTTCAGTTTGGCAAAAAGACTGCAGCATCCAAAGTACTATTTGGGCTTCATTCTCTTTATGCCCATTAAGAGCAATCAAGCTATCATCATAGCCGCTAATATTTAGTTCTCTTATCAATCTCTGATCTCTTTTCATCATTTGTGAGATGGTACCTCACTTAAAATTCTCATTTTTTGAGAGTTTCCCTTTTTGGTTTAAGAAATGTTCATATATAACGTTTAAAAATTCTGCAGAGGTTTTGTTCCAGCATCATGAAACTTTAAGCATATGTCAGGCAGACTGAAATCTCACATGATAGTGCAGCTTTTTTGCTCCTACACATTAGAGAAGGTGCAAAGGCATCCAGTCATCCTGCTCTCTTCTATGATTTGGTGATTTGCAGACAGCAGCTACTATCACATTTAGTGTTTTATCTGTCAGAGTATTATCCATTGCATTCAAGATCACTTGCTTCTGAGTTGCCAGTGTCCTGAAAACAGACTATGTCTTTTTTACCGTAGAGTTCTGCTCTTCTTCCCCTTCTCTCTACTTGATCTTTCCAAAATAGGTTGTAACTGTTGATTTTAATGTTCCAATTATACAGTTCTTCCCATCTAGCGTCAGTAATACCAGCTACACTGAATTTATAAATAGTTAATTCTGATTCCTTTTTTACCCAGACCCTTTAATATTGGTTTATAGAAAATCTACTACTTTTACATCCTTGATTAATTTTGTTTTCCCATCTTGATTTCATGTTGTATGAGGACTCTTTTCTTGAGTTTTTATGGTTGTTGGTGGTTTTTTTGTCAATTTCCCTTTTAGGATTCATTTTCAGCCTTTTGCTTAGCAGGATGTCTTTCTTTCTACTGAACAGGAGACCACCCAAATTGTGCCATCCTTTCACTGGCATCAAAAGACAGATGCTCCATCTCCAGAATCTTCCTTCCTGTCTTCCTTCATTTGCCAGCCAAGGACAATATCCGAGAGGAACATGCAAGTGTTCTATTCTTTCAGCAACATTCTGGTCTCCCTGAACTTGTCTAAGATAAGACTAAGATTTTCTTTGAAAATCCCTTCTGCCTCTGGAGGATTCTGAAACTGGGGCAGGGGTGAGCGGGCGATGGGGGAAGCCATCTGTTTTCACATGAAAATAGGTTGTTCTAACACACCTTCCAGGGGTCTTCTTTGTATTGTGGTACAGAGAAAACAGAGTTCCGTGGGTAGCCTAGTCCCTGGGCTAGCAGCTCCCATCTCCCCTCTGGATTGGCAGAATTCAGGAACCACAAAGTCCAAGTTCTGAGACATTATATAAAGTGGTCAGAGCAACTGTCAAAAAAATGAAACGGATTAAGAACTAGCGTGTTTTGACAGAAAACTCATCAAAATCTCTATCTTTCTATGCGAGATTTAAATGACAACCCACTAGCATTCTTCACTGGAAAAAGCAAAACAGTCTACCAGAGAATTTCTGATTAACTCTTCTCCTGTCCAGGGGAGAGCTAGCTACATTAATTGCCTTTGGCAGGTGAGGTCTGTCTTCATCTTGGCACAGGAGATAAGGTACTGGTTACAACACATCTGGATAGACTTGCACAGCTTTTTAATTACAACAAAAGCACTTATCACAAATGTCTTGTAAACTGAGTGTCAACTGTGTTTGGATTGCAGCTGCCTGACCATGGAGTTTGATGACATACCTGTTTAATAGATAGAATGAAATGTTATCCTGCATTCTGTGACTAGCTTTGCCTTCACCCTATTCTTATGGTGTCTACAGTTCATCAAGCACTATTGCTCAGGCCTTGAAATAAGGCTAATTAAAGCCATTTGGTCTCACATTGCCTTTTTTTTTTGTCAGCACTTTGGAAAAGATGTTCAGTTCATTGTTCTGATACACTACAAGTTGTATTGCTTCATCATCTTAGTGACTTGACTGATGAAAGACACTTGATGTATGGTGATGTCACCTAGCAAAAAGTCTGATTTCTTTCTTTTCCTATATGTTAGTTCTGCTAAGAACTAGGAAGATAGCTATGCAAATGTGATCCTTGAAGATACCGTATAGAAACTGAAAATCCTTCAGTATCTAACTTTGAGAGTATATCCACGTGGCACAGTACAAGCCCATGCCATGCAGAGATACTCTTGCTGGCTCTAAATGAACAAAACATGTCTGCACACAAATGATATACCATTTTTTACATTTGTGCAAGGAAAAACAGGAAAAAGTTTTGACAGGGCACAGCCTCACAGTTCGTCTTAAATATCTGGTTTCTCTGACTTGTGCTGTGAACAACAGGTTGAGTTCCTTGGAATTGTGAACAAATTTTGGTATTGTGTTGATTAATTCACACACACACACACACAAAGTGACATCCCATACACTAAAACATCGTAGATCAAGTCATTGCCATGTACTTTTTCTGAAAATATATTGGAAGGAAGGGGAGACTGCAGACTTCATACTTGCACAACTAGCTGAAAGCTGTATGCAGTAAGTAAACTTGAGATGATCAAGTGATTGTGGAGGGAATTACTATGAACACCATAATGATTTTATTTTTGGTTATTTTTTCATGCTATCTTGAAAAAAATCTGTTCTTTTCATCAGTATCTCAAAGATTCCTCCCAAAAAAAAGTAGGAAGCAGACTGACAGGGTTTCTGAAAGCAGTTTCAATTACATGAAAGGAAACAGCAGGAATTTAAGAAAAGGCAGTGGAAAGAGTGAATATTTAAGCTAAGGATATTGAACCATAAAATCCCAGTGCTTTATGTGCTGTACTTCTCATTCACATCAATGGGAGCATCTACTTAAACCTTAGTAGAGGACTTGGGGTTTGTGCTTCATATCTACAAATGGCTATAAAGCACAGGAAAAAAAAAGGCCAGTCTTTTTCTTGTGCCGAAGCCTTTGTTTTATTTTTCGTGATACTTGAAATGGCAACCAGCCTTACTGACAGTTCAACTAAGTGTCAGAATGCACTTTTTTTTTTTTTTCAGAAAAAAGAGGGCTAGGGAGTCAAACTACATCATTTTTCAAGGGCAGCTTTGCGATCCTTGGGAATTTTAAAATGTAGAAAGTACCATATTAATTTGAGTGCATCAGTAGTGAATGGGATAATTTAATAGCACCTTCCGCTCTCAAGTATTTCTTCCCTTGAATAGATTATGAGACAGTAAGGACTGAAGATACAAACCTTGAATCATGAAAGCGTTTGTACACGCTGAAGAGGTATTACAATGAATTATAAGCACTGGTAATAGTTTAGGATCCAAAGGGCTGGTGACCTTTGCTCTTAAAAACATGCTTTAAATGTTATCATTCTACAGCAGCATTTTCTCAACTCTTTATCTTCTAAATGCTTTTGGACACACAGACCATGGGATTAATTATATACTGCAAGCAACAATTCATGAATATTTAACACACTCATTTATACTTAATGAATAAATTTGCATTTTGACAGTGTTATTTAATGTGGTTTAAAGAAATACTGCTCATTACCTTTCAATTTTGTAGATTAGGAGAATGTAATTGGAATTATAAGGTAGGAGAGAGGCTGCATGATTTCCATGCGGTTGTTCGCACGGTTTGTTTCCCCACGTTTTTGCCCAAAACAGCTCTGTTTACTTTGTTTGGGGAAAGTTTCTGTCTCAGTTACTTCACCCTGGTCTGAGAAGCGAAGCTCAAAGAAGGGACTGCCGTTCCCGCCCAAAGGCTGAGGTGTGAGGCAGCCACCTCAGCTCGGCCCTGCCGGCCACCTTTGGAGCTTTGGGGCAGGACGTTGCCTTCCTGACACAGAGCTGGGCTTCCATTGGAAAAGAGGAGTGTTGCTCTCCAAGAAAGACAACGGACTGTCTGTCTGTCACCAGCCTCTCATTGGCGGAGCAGTTGGGAAAGGGGGAGACAGGCCCCTCAGTGGAGGGCAGAGAAGATGGAGGTAGTGGTGGGGGAGGGCAGCAGAGCTCTGCCCCAGCTCTGGCAGCTGATGTGGGCCACTATAAGTGCGTTTACAGCCCATGGGGCAGCAGAGTGTGTTCTAAAGAGTTTTAGCCAGCTGCATCCACCCCAGAGCTCCACATTGACCGGCTGTAGGCCACCCATTTCCCTGGAAGAGCTTTTATGGCCTGGGCACAGCTGGGGAGGATGGTGCCAGGGACATGGAACCCTTGTAAAACTTGTTTTTCAAACCTGTGTGCCAAAACACACTGCTCACCATCACCCAGCAGCAGGAGCTCAAGGATTCCAGGTGGCTGCTGCCCAGGGCTACCAGTGCCCACCATTGCATACCACTTTGAGCTCTTGAGGACATCATATTTCAGAAGATTTTGTGATTTTTCCTAAAGACCTGGTTCATAAGGGAATACTGTTTGAAAATTAAAAAAAAAAAAAAGCCGTTCATCTTGCAGAAAAACCTCAGAACTGATCTGTGTACAGTTCAGCTGTTTGAAAGTGAGAAAGAGGTAAAAAGACCTCTTTGTATTCTTATTTTTAAGTCCATCTCATGATTTGCAGAAAGGCAAAGCAGTGGGGAGGAGGAACAGTTCAGGGTTTCTTTCCCTTCAGCAGTACTGATATGAAAGCTGTCCCATTTAAATTTCTACGATGTTTTTTTTTCCCTGGTTGATTTTAATAGGACTAAGTACTCAACCTTTGTACTTGGGTGTCTTTGATTTGTCTTTTAAGCATATATTTAAGCACCTCAAATGTTTCCTTAGGGCTAGAGATACTTCACAGATTTCATAGATAATACAAATGAAAAAGTCTAAAATAATCAGAAGTAAGAAGAGAATTCCCCAGGAATTGATGGTCTCAGATATGTCTGTACCTGAACAGCAATGCGCACAACAAAATATCCTACAGGTTTCCTGTATTTAATACCAAGGGTTGATTTTATAAAACAGTTTTTAAAATTGCTTACAATTTGCTGCATATTAACGAAGTATATGCATTGTTTCCATTTGTCATTCTGAAGTGCCATATGGTGGCAGATACTAATCCACAATATGTTGCCATAGTACTCTCTGATCACTCTTGAAAACAACATAATTACCCAAATGGAGACTTGACCTTTCATTCAGTTTTAATGGACTGTTTTCTGACCACATTTCTAATCAAAAAGTATTGCATGAAATGTTATTGTTGAAGTTGGCTACATATATCTTGTCTGGAAAGGGGAAAATCCTCAGGCCAGAATCAGGCTTTATACCAACTGTCTGTTCAGCACCCAGAGTAATGATGTCTTGATTCTCACAGCGGGGCTCTGGAAATAACTCTGAGGGTAAGCAAAACAAAGATTTGAAATGTAAAAGCTAAAAGCTGCGTTGATGTCCTTCTCTTCTGGGCAATGATGCATAAGCAAAGCTGGCCTATCTTTGACATTCTCCTCATCCTGTGGGAATATTCCCCCGCGATATTAGTAAGGGTGGATTTACCAGACAAATCTTGGACCCATGTTTTAGTACTTCTCTCCCTTAAATTTTGTAAGGCTTAAAATCATAGATACTGTTTCAACTGCAACTAAGAGGCCTGTGATTTGCACTCACATTTCAAAACTGTGTGGGCCCCAGTGGTATTACCTCACTGTACATCTCCATATCGAGAATTGTTTCAGTCTGTCAGTGACTTAATGTATTTCTGCTTTTAATATATCAAAAGAATCTAAGCTCCTGGTGGAATGAATGTGACGAATCTAGGTGGATTTCCTGCATACGGTCTCCGTTTATAAAACTCAAAAGATTTGTCAGACGCAAAAGAAGGTGTGTTCGGGCACGAAGGTCAGTTGTTTCCCAGAGGTGTGCAACCATTTTGTGTGTCTGCACTTAGTGCTGATGGGCTGTGCCAGGGGCTTGGACATGCAGATGCTGCAAAGGACAGCTGCAAAAGCTGCTTATTCCTCCTGATCAGGAAGAGGTTCTTTAGTGCTTGGGAAGATAGAGAGTTTTTAGCCCTGGTCTGTAACGTAGAATAGATCTGGGCTTAGGATACTGCCTTAACTGTTCCATCGGTAGCAGTAAATCCTAAACTTTCTGAGAATGGCATGATTAGACCTTATATATTTCCCAAGGTATTTGCTGCTGAAAACATGAGTTGCTTGCCTCCATTTTGATAAGGCATGAAAGCAATAGAAGTCCTATCTTTAAAGCTTTTCCCACTGGGAAATCTTGAATTCCTGAATATGGTGACTGATTATATGCATGACCAAACAAAAATGCATAATTGAACAGCAGCAACTGTCTGAAAATAATCTACTATTTCAAGCCATTGAAGGCCTCAGTGTGACAAGTCGCCAAGTATTTTAACTCTCTTCCTCTGATCAGTCTACGTAATAACTAGATAAAAGATATTACCTATAAAGACACGAGAGAAGCAGTTTAATTCTTCCCATACCACACCTTTGAATGTGCCTAGAGTCATGTTTCACAGCAGCATTACCAGAGTGGGCAAAACAGGCTCTCGAATAGATGGCATCAGGCCCCAGTATGAATTGCTGAATATATATAATTTTATTTTTTTTCCCCCCAATGTTAAAGGTTTAAAACTTCTGGAAACAAAAGGATGTTTCAGGGTAGATTAAGCTTGTCTTCATACTTTGGTGATCCAAATTTCCTTGCATAATTTAACTCAATAATGTTTTGCCTGGAAATGCATGTGAACTGGGAGATGAACAAGCAAGAAGTCTATAACTTTTCCTGAATTTGATTCCAGATTTATCCATTTTTATTGAATAAGTTTGCAAATTGTGTTCAGATACTTGAGAAATTCATATTGTTTACTCTGGATTTTCTATAGCAGTAGTACCCACATCCAAGTTATACAAAAATTAGTATATTCATAACTTGTAATGTATAAAAAATAGTTACCATCAAACTTGTTTGCTAGGGGAATCAAGCCTAGGGACAATATTTGATTGAACTCAGAGTCAGCCGTTTTCTTCTGTGGGCAAAGCAAGGAAACTTTTCTGAGACACAGAAGTCACTCTCATTTGTATCTTTTGCCAAGGATCTTTAAGCCCCATGGAAATCTTCCTCTCTAGAGCATTATTCCTTCCGCTACTGTATTTCCTCCTAACAAGATATTGCTCTCATGCTATTAATGTTAATGAGAGTACTAAAATCTCTTAATACGAAAATGTTTGAATTAATAAGGGCATTGCCATTGCTGTCCAGGATCAGCCTGATTCTGTACGCAGAGATTTCTACAGACAGTTTTACAAATGCCTTTATTAGGCCGGGGGGCTGGTCCTCTGGAATCCCTACGCTTTCAGGAAACAGCATGAATACTGTAGTCAGGCTGTTTAGAAGAATAACACAGAAAAAATTTTACCAGTAAATTTTGTATATTATCTGAACCTAAAAATGTTGACACCTGAACAGAGCAAGTGCTGATACACTCATTTATAATGAATTAACTAGACTTGCCTGGGCTTTTGAAGGTTATGTGACTGCATTTATTGATCTCATCTCACTGATATCAATAAAAGCTGAAGTTTCTTGTTACCCCATAAGGCCATTCATGCCATTGTGTTCCAGATTCATTTGAAGTTGTTGACTTTGATCTAGAAAGCTAAATAATCTGAGTAAATCCTTAGAAGAAGCTGTCTGATACGGTGTCTGTACTTATTGCCAGTGATGGGACATAAGCAATAGCCCCTTTGCTAGTTCTCAGAGTAATGAAGTCTGGTTAGCAATGGATTTGTCCCTAATAGTCTGCATTTCTCCATTGATTTAGCTCCAGATTCCCCCATGTCCCTTAAAAATCCTCATATTCTGTGACATTTCTATGTCCTCTTCTTTTTTTCACATTGCCCTTATCCCTTTCGTGTGTCCCCAGATGCACTTTCTACTGCAGTAAATTCTGAAGTTAAGGTGGCTTTAGAGCTCCTGCCCATATTCTCTACCAACCTGTGCGCTGTCTGGTGGTCAAGAGAAAACGTACTTTGGCTGGTTTAAAGTTATGTGTAAACTTCTGGTCCAGTTAATAATTGTGTATTGACTCACCTGTTTGCTGCTTTTCCCCAGTGTCTGGGGAAACTGAACAACAGAGAGGCAATTGAAACTGCTCCTGCCTTTCCTTCATTCAAAGTGCTAGTAGGGGCTGTCTCCAATTAGCTGGCTGCTGAGCTTTATAAAATTCATGCCTATATTTGAGACCTTCGTTTTTCTTTGAAATTGGTTTTAAATTATCCAGTGAAATCCAAAGTTACAAGGTGGGGACAGACAGACTGCAAACAAATGGAGTGTCTGTGCTCACATAAGCTTTGATTGCATTGGGACATTAGGGTTAAACAAAAATAAGTGGGAAGACAGAGGCAGGTGTCCATTCTTCTGGAGATCTTTGTTAGCTTTCAGGACCAGTTGCAAGGCAGATTGCTTGTTTCCCCTTTGATCACAGAGATAGGTGGGTTAAGAGGAGGCAGCAAGAGAATTTTGGGGAAACTGTTGGAGGATTGTATAACATTTTGCCTTAGATGTCTTGCTGCTATTTGATTGTATGACAGGTGTTAGTCATTTATTTTTAAGAGGTTATCTAGGTGCCTGGAGAGCTGGTGATGCCTAATTTTTGAAGTATTAGTACTAAAACAATAAATCAGACATAAAAATAGAAGTAAGGTGTGCAGGGAGATGGTGTGTAAGAGATAACTATGGGAACAGAACAGAGAGGTCTGGACTGCCAGCTGATCTGGAGGAAAGAAAAGAGCAGCCTGACCTTTCTGTGCTGCCCTTATAAGAGGTCAAGGGAATGAAACAATAATGGCAGCTTTCAGTCTCGAAAAGGGCAGCAGGAAGAGAAGGGCAGCAGCAGAACTCAGCTACTGCTGTATATTCAATTAACATTTGCTGCCCACAATCCCATAATTTTTCACTGAGTGGGAGCCAGGATAAAAGCCATCCTATTTAGTGTCCATTTCACAAAGTGAAATCTAATTAGTAAAATGTTTAAAAGT
This sequence comes from Scolopax mira, assembly GCA_004320125.1. NCBI lineage: Eukaryota > Metazoa > Chordata > Aves > Charadriiformes > Scolopacidae > Scolopax > Scolopax mira. The sequence goes on from BJBW01006624.1 coordinate 120,339, forward strand.
TAATGAAGAATACACGATGTCAGAAAATATGTTCTAATGAAGTGCAGTCCCCTCATACGAGCACTTGTGCTGTCATAAACTCTTATTACGTAAGTAATATCTCAGTGTCGATGCTAATAAAATACGGTAAGGAAGGGGCCAGGAGGAGTGCCATGCAAAATGTCTAGCCATCTCTTTAGAGGTTCAACTTTAATGTTAATGAGGACTCCCTGTAGACACATGCATGAAAGGATCTTATTAATTTCTGGGGTTTGCCTGCCATTCATATCTGCTACTGCAGAACGTCGGACAATAAACCTGTGAAGATGTTTTATCCAGGCATGCGGGTTGTAAGCACTGTTTCACTATTGGACTGCTGCTTTAATATAGTTGAGGTCAGCTTGATATACTTTCCTAAGAAATTCCCAGAAAAAGAAATTCTGAGAACTGTCTGATGAGCTCCAGATATCACTGGAATTCCTGAGGGGTCCAGCTGACAGAGCATTTATTTGGCAGTTAAATACTTGACACTTGAATACAGAAGTTGGATTATTACATTTTGTGTGCTATAATATCTCCAGATGAAAATCTCTGATATGAGACAAAAATTCAATATTACATAATATAGTATTTTACCCCTACACAGTGAAATTTCAGCACATTCATCTCTGGAAGAGTTTCCAGGGAATATTATGCATCTGTGGGAGATGCATCAGGAAGGAAACGGGTATTGAAAGACTTTAAGTTTGCAATGGAGACTGAATCAAAAATTATCAAGCCAAGAGGCTGACACAGAGTTCATTGGTTGTATTTTTATTTAATATAGTTATATAGAGCTTTTAAACTTAAAAGATTTCTTTTTTAATAAAAAAAAAATTGCTTGAATATAAAAAAGAAAAAACTCTTTGAATTAGACAAAGGCAAACCTGTTAAAAAAAAAAAAGTATTGGGTGCAATCACGCTGCAGAGAACAAGGCCAGATTGTGTGTGGGAGTACATCGGCATTGCTCCATTGAAGCCAAACGGAGGATCTGGCCCTGAATATTGAGTCCTACAGGGATCTTAGGTAATTTCTTCTTGAGGCTCTGTACTCCTGGTCGATTGCACCTTAATAGAATCTAAATATTATCATTTCAAATGTGTACTCTTTCTGCAACAAATATTCATGGAAATTAATTTCAAGCTCTTGTTATGTCAAGATCTAAATACAAGTAATATCCAATTAGGTCACAAGAGAAGAATAGTGCAAAGCTTTTTCTCATTATAGAGTTATCAGAAACACTCTACGAAACAACAGTAGGAGAGACATTCTCTGCTATTTTGATCTATGAGTAATTATATGAAATAGAAGGTTTTTAGATGAAGCTGCATAATGATAGTTGTGTGACTTGAAGAGAAAGGAATATAAAGTTGCGGTTGGAAAAATGCTATTTCTCTTGAAGAAAAAAATGTGAAAAAGATCAACCTCCAACAAAGAAGCTATATGTGATTAGAAGAAAATATATAAAACTGAACCCTAAAGAGTGGAAAGTAGTAGTGGAAAGAGTCATTTCTAGGAGATGTCTGAAAGGTAGGAAAAGAATCAGCTACAAGGCTTCTCTAGAAGCATAGAAAAATGCTTCTAGATGCACAGAAAAATTTCATGGCATAGAAAAATGAATATGCTAGAGACTTGCTGTGTAGTATGTATTTAGGCTCAGATAAATATTCATATTTAGCAGCCTTTCCAAGAGTAGGTCCTGTGAGGATTTTAACATGACCCTGGTGTTCACCTGTATCAGCTATCACTGTTACCATATTTCATACTCCATGGACTAGGTTGTGGGTTTTTTTAGATTGGCAGCTGTGGTTAGAGTGAAAATCCTGGTGGATGAATTAAGAATACTTCATACCACAAATACAGTTGAGTGGATTTGTGAGTAAATCTTTGTAAGTAAATCTTATTACTGATTTTGATTTAAATTTCACAACATTTTACACTAAGTAGTGCATCAGAATCAGACCATTTGCTGTGAGGTGGAGCCCAGGAAGGCTTCAGTGAGAATACTACGTTAGGGTGTTTGCATTCCCACCAGTCTTTCACTCCAGTGCAAGTTCCTGTATCTTAGCAAGGATTTCCATAGCATTATTTTGCCAAAACAACTAGCAGTGGTGTTGGGCCAGCAGCGAGCAGGGGGACAAAGGATGTTGTAGAAACTTAAAATAGCACTTAAAATACCCCTTATAGCTCTCAGATGAGTTAAATAGGAGCAGAATTAAGTAATTCGATCTTGTATTGCTGGAGATGTTCCTTCATATTTGAACACCTAGAGATTTTTAATCTGTCTTTACATGCCTAATTGTGGTAATGCTAGATCTGTGATATTAGATGGGAAGTAATTTTGAAAGCTTTCAGACATCATTAAACAGTTAAAAGCTGAGAGACCCTTTTTAGGGGGAGTAGGATCTGCAGAAGTATGCTGTGTGTGAGTAATGCAACTGCCTGTGCCCCCTGCCTAGGGTTACACTGGATTTGATAAGAAATAACAACATTTCAGAACCCCTTGTTAATTTTAAATATTATGTCAGGGTTGTTTCTTTTGAGGTTGGGGGTGGTTTGGTTGGGGTTTTTTTTGAGTCTTAATGATACAGTTTACAAAGATTGATAGAATACTACTTACAGACACTTGATGTTTACAGCATTTCTTCTGCTGTACCAAGAAACTGAGTGGAGTTCATGTGGTCTTTTTCCCTTGGCTGGTCAAATATTTTGAACAGTTTTATCATTTGGGCACAATATGAAACTAGGAAAGAAGAAACTGGCTGAATGTGGTCCCTTTTAATTGTTGAAGCCAGCTTCCTCCTGCAAATCTTTTGTTAGTATGTTTGTTGTTAATATATTATTTTTTCCTGTGACACTTCATCCTGTGACTTTTTAACATTTGAGTGGTGTGAATGGATGCCTAAATCACATGGTATTGTCCCTGTTCCTTGAGTGGATGATGTCTATAATGCTTTTAATCAGAAAGTGAGTCTTGGTAGGGGCAGGGTTTACTGCCTTAAAAATGGAGAGACAGCTGTATAAAAGGGAAGGGCAGGTGGAGATACACAGGCAAAAGCTACAAACAGAAAAGCTTTCAGAGGAACACAATATTCTGTTTGTATCCCTGAATATTAGATATGAAATAGCAAACACTGCCTACCTACCCTCATTGTTAGCTCTATAGTAGTTGTACATATATTTATCTTTAATTGCTCTCTCCTCAGAGCCCCTCCAACATCCTCTTAGCCCTGCTTCTTACAGGAAATGTCATAGGTGGATATATAAGCTTTTCAGACGTAGTATGTGTTTGTGTGTGAACAAGACTACTTTTGTATGTACATAGAAAGGCTCATAAGAATAGAAAAGCAAAAAGCCATTTTATGTTATCCTGTCTCTGAGGAAGGATAAGCACACTAAGAACAGCCATGAGAAGTGCATTTCTAAAATTTTTTAACAATGAGCAATTCATTCATAGGGGCAGATTCTCATTTGGTGTAAACTATGTACTTCATTCATTAATCCTGATATGCTGATTTTCACTGAGAATCATCTCCATAATTTTCAGAGTATCATCCTATATGTTTCTTGCCCAGAGTGCTGTCTCTCAGGACGGTCAGATACGATGACAATGGATATGGTATAAATAGACAGAGACAGATCTCTGCAGGGATCATTTCAAAAGAGCCAGATGGCAACAACCACATTTATTTTTTTTCCCAGCTTCACAAATATGCTTTGCAGTAAGGCTGTGCCTTTTCATTCCAAATGAACTCAAACAAAAACCCATATATCTTTTCTGCGTCCATTTCAATTCCTCTGAGAGACATCTGTGGGCCCAATTATACAAAGTCCAAGCATCATTTTACAGACTTACCATCCAGGAAATGCAATGACATAACAAGATTGCTTATAATTGTGTTTTTTTAATTGGCTTCCTGAAACATTAAAAAAAAGCCAGTGAGAAGCATAGTTACTGATACTATGCCCCACACATACCCCCGCTTTGCATAAATAAGCCTCTGATTAATTCTGAGATCCCTTAAAACACATCTTAGTCACCCTAAAAATGTAAACAAGATTTCTGTATTCAAATTAACATCCACATCACTCATTTAGTAGTACTTTGCCTCCTACTTTCCTCCTCATCTGCCTTTTTGCCAATTTTTCCATTCTATCTTGGTGGCACTCGTAAGTTCATACCTTCTCCTTGATGTTTCTTGTACACAGAAAACAGTAGCTTATAAATAAGCAAAAAACATTGGTTTCTTTGCCCTTACTATGTCTATCATCAACTGAAAACATTTCTGCTTTCACCTCTAGTGAAGGTAACACTATACTATTCAGAATATGCGTACTTTTGTCACTAAGGAACATCAGTTGAGTCAAGAGACTCATTAACTGAGATATAACCACCCTCCATAAAATTCTTGATTCTGACGTCTAAACTTGATACCAGATACTGGACCATACATGTGCCTTTTCTGCTTTTGCCAAGTTTTTATTAATTATCTTTAAGAAACGCAGTACAGTTAGATCAAACATTTTTAAGATAAGCCTTTACTGGTTTGTTTACCACTTTTTTACATAATAAAAATCACAATTTATGGTGCTATAATGCAGCAGGGAGGAACTCCCTGATCCCAGATTACCACTGAAGCACATCTCCTGGTTAGTTCGGAAGATGCAAAAGATAGAGAAACACAGATTCCTTTCACTTGCCCTGCCCTGATGGTTATTTACATTGACACAAAGGTGGTGATACACAGCTGTCTTTCAGAATGGAGTTTAAGGGTTACTCTCACCCAGTCTCTGCTGTGGGAGCTGCCTCTCTCCTATCTAGGTAAAGTATTTTGAAAGCTGTAATCCCATTTGGGATGTTTGTTTCTCCCTCCTGCTTGCTGTGAGTTCACGTTCCCCTTTAATGAGGGGCCATGCAGGCAGGCAGAGATGCTAAATGCAGGAAGATGATGGAGAAATCTACATTTTGCCAAGAAGTCTTAACACTGACAGGTTCAGTATCAGACCCTCCCTTTCTTAGGCTCAAATTGAGTACAGCTAAAGGTGGATAACCTGAGCTGGGTAGAAAATACAGGCTTTAGAGTTATCTTTGAGTCAGCTCTGTCAGGTGACCACAGCTATCTAATCTTTCAATGTGTGATACAGGCCTGAATGTGGTATGCAGTACCATACAAAACAAAGGGAAATCCTCCCCCCTGCCACCCCCCAGCTGTTGTCTGAATGAGGTGGCAAATGATTTGGGTATTTTTCGGTGTATTTTTATTTCTGCTTGGGGAACGATGTGGGCCGATTTTGATCCAAGGCTGTCATATTTGGGAACAGTAAAATAAAGGAAGCAATAAACCTCTGTAAATACAATTTTCTGGGGTACAGTGGCAATGGTACTGATTAGTGATAAGTGCACTATTGTTCCTCAATATCTCTATGAAGTGGAGGTACAAGCATTTTACTCCCTGGTGATCACTTACTTGAGGATAACTTGTGCTAGGAGTTTATGCGCAGCTGTATACTGCCCTATTTCCTGATATTTCTGGTGAATCAAACTGGCACCTTCAGCATGCTTACCTTTGTACTTCGAATAGATTGTCATTTCAGAGATGACAAATCCTTTATACAAATTTGAAGAATAGCAAACTCTGTGTGGCTTTTATATTCAAATTTGTTTACAGAATGATATTTGCAAATAACTATTTAAGTCACCCTCTTTTTTTTTTTAATCTTATGATGCAGTCAGTAGATTTTTCTGTGCTTGGAGGTATATTTCTTTCATTATGTTCATTATTCATGATGGTTCTGTAGTTATTCCTATGCTATGGGAATCTGATGCATTTTTTCATAAAATTGATGGACTATGGCTGGCACAAGTTTATCTATAACATTTTCAAAGAGAATATATCACGTGACCAGCTTGTAAAATAAGCTTATGAGTTTTACAAAGTATGCAGATTTATTATACGTTTCCTGTTTGCATTGCTCTGCCACCTCCATTAGGGGAGGGAGCATATTCTTCCAAACCAAGCCTAGATGCCTAAAGGCTTTTGAAGCTAGTGCTTGATTCTGAACAAGCTGCTGACAAGCAGCAAGCTCTCTTTAGGATTTCATCTCCTGTGTGACCTACTCATATTTTTAGAAAAATATGAAATTGTCATTTCTTGTTGCATTCTAACCTATTTCCTTCTGCTAGTTCTTACTCGGTAAACCTCTTAGTTTCTGTACCAAATGTTCGTGATGCAGGTGGTAGTGCATACTCATGGTGTCCTTGGAGAAACTGTTTATGGTTGAAAGGTACATCAACACTACAACATACAGGAAAAAATACAAGTAATTTTGATATCCCTAGAGTTTCAGGTTTACATACACATATAGTGAAAAATTGTTGTTGATATGATGGTCTAAGATTACAGATAAGGCAAGGTTTTCAAGAAAAAGTCATATACATTATTACAACAGCTATTATAATTGTTGAGAGGAAAAAACCTCTCACCTTGCACACTCAGGGTTGGTCTGTTTGTCCTTACTGTACTTGCTTGTATAATAAAAGATATCCCCTCTCCCCAGTGTGTCAAATTTACACTTTTTCATAAAAGTTGACTTTCCAGCAGGTTAAAATTTTCTCATAGCCACCAGCATTTTTTGTGGAAAGTTTGGCTGTTGTTATAGTGGACAACACAACTGAAGCATGATGGCTTCTGCACTGATCACTGTAAAAGTAAATCACAGATGGTGGGAAGTGCTGTGATCATCTGATTACATTAATGTGGTATTACATTAGCTTAATGTAGTGAAGGTCAGGAAATTTACATCTCGGTAGCACAAAACTGGAAATCTGCAAAATGTAATATAAACTAGCAACAAGTATCATAATTGATTGTCATTAAGAAATTAATTTAGCCAAAGGGAATTATTTTGAAGCAGTAGTGAAGATCAAAAAGCTATAGATCTGTATGCAATTTTATAACCACCTTGTCTCAAGGAATGTTTTATTTGTCAAGTGCTGCTCTTCCTGGGGACACAGATACAATAGCTTTTACTTACGCGTGTTGTTCACAGAAATCTATCCATGAAGAAATCAGAAATAAAGCTTTAGAGCAAATGACTGAACACGGATGGTTAGTAATTTGGTGTTTTTATGAATTCTCATTCCATTCAGCTTATTTTGTAGGTCAGGCTAATACTTCCTAGATGGATGTATGCATAAATTAAGGAAATGGTGGCAAAAGAATGCTACTTAGGTTGGCAGGTATGGTACTAGAGATTTATAACCACCACAGGAGTGTGGATTTTCTGTCTGTTTGCCTAAAGCCTGTTGCTGTTGTGATCATACTTATTTTCCAAGCCTGGAGGAATTACAGTGTCTAGAAATACGCTCTGGATTCTGTGAGCACACAAATTTACCTGACATTTCAGAAATGTTAGAATTTGTTAGGCAGTTCTTTGTTGGATATGAATTGGCTTTGCTAACCTGTTCACTAACAGATATAAGAACATAGAAAGCAAAGAGCAGGATTTAATTAATTTGCTTTGCACTGATCTGCTAGTGCACTGGAAGACATGACAGAAGAGAGAGCCTGGCAACTTCAGTAAATTCATGGCTTGGTACTGAGGCAATAATGACAAAAGCATGTTTGGCATAGCATTTCTTAATCCAAAGGACATTTTCTCTTAAAAAGCTTGGAGCACGGAAAATCTGAAAACAAGAAAATTCTCTTTAATAGGTCTTGCTTAACCTTTGATTCTCATTCTGCTTAGCACCCTTGGTCCATATAGATACCTCCTGCCTTCTTTTCTTCCAGATAGTTCTGGTTACTAGTTGCAATAAAATGGCTTTCACTTTTCAGACAGCTCCTCAAGCTAAGAGTTCGGGTGGACAAACTGCGGCTTTCAGACCAAGCCACTAGAGAATTTTTGTTTCTTTCCAGAATCCATTCAAGGCTTTACTGATAGGAAACTGTACTTCAGTGAGGAGAAGACGCATACAGTTGAGATCCCACAATGATTCTCAAGGTTGTAGTGGTTTACATGGTTTCTATCTCCTGGCACAGTATGGGTGGTTTAGTCCTAAATGGAGCTTGTAATGCAACAAGCCAATGACAAAACATTTGCCTTTAGCTTTCAGTACAGAGCTATCTTTCAAAATGGACAAGTGAGTCAGAAAAGGTGATCTCAGTGACAGAGTACTACTTAAGGTTTTTAGCAGTTAGCAATGCTTCTACTAAATTTCATTACTCTGCTTTAGTGACCCAGCAATCAAAAGAACTTTAATTCTGTCCAGTGTAATCTGAAATGTGACGTGGCTGTCAGGAAACCTACAAGATTGCTTAGTTTACAACAGGTGGAGAATTTTACAATGTAAATACTGTGCAGTAATTTCTCAGGATTTACAACTACCTCTTATATGTATCCATGTCCAGTTATCTGCTGCTGTTAATTTTGAACCAACCTTACGCTGAGTTTCCACTTCATTGGTCTTGGCTTTTTTTGTTCTTTTAGCAACCAAAATAGCAGCATGTAAAAACTAGTGGTTAGAAACATTCCAGAAATTCAACATAGCTATGTAGTCTAACAGTTTCCAGAACAGTACTTTGGAAGAATATGTACCTGTTTTTCTTTCCTTTTCTTACCTTTATTACAAAGGATTCTGTATTACTGGATATTGAGTACATGGGACATGGTTTAGTGGTGGTTTTGTCAGTGTTAGGTCAATGGTTGGACTTGATGATCTTAAAGGTCCCTTCCAACCTAGGCGATTGTATGATTCTGTACATTACTTTTTCTGGTGTAATACTGCTTGGAAGGTTTTGCAAGCAGTATAAATTTGATGGGAATGTGCAAATGTTGTACATTTGATGGGGTTTGCTAGGATGGAAGAACACAGACAGTAGATCTCAAATTTATAACAAGGTGGTTTGTTTTCTTCTTTTTAATGAGGCCACTGGGCAGAATAAAAAGGGTATGACATTTTTTCCCTCGATGTAAATCTATCTCTCTGATCTTTCTTATTCTCTTATCTTTAGATGAGCTAGTTATAATAGGAGCCCTTAGAGCACTTTGTTATTTTCTGAGCCTGCAATATTTTCACATCTGTCATCCGAGAAATCATCTTTCTTTTCTTATAACAGACTTTCTAACATAGCCAGAGCATTTATCTTCCTGGCCTGTTAAACTGCTTTTTCAGATCTATTCTGTTTGTCCAGTAACCAAAAGAACTCAGTCTGTCACATTTCCCAGTAACTCTCATACAGACTGAAACACATCCTGCCGCAGAATGCTCCACTCATAACCCAGTTTGTGCAGACATTACCACCTGCTTCCCTATTTCATCACTCACTGACAATTACATGACTCATGCATGCAAATTAGGGATAAACAATTCTCATGAAATTTGAGTTTACCCCAACTTTCTAAACATTTTCTGATGTTTGCAGATGTACTTTAAGTTTGTGAGTCTTTGGGAGGCATGATTTGTTTTTTCTTTTAAACAACAACATCTTGGTGCTAACTATAAAGATGGCAGTCCAGTTCTAAAGCACAGAATTGCAAAATCTAAGCAAGCAATGTCCAGCCTAGTTGCACTCTCAATATACGTAGTGGTACGTTAAAGAGTTACCTTTTACTGTCTGCAAAAAGACAATCATTAAAAATATGGGAGCTAATTATTCATACTTATTTCCCCCGAGTAGTCAGACCAGGGGTTTGCAGATTATTCCTGTTGGGAATTTGATACTATAGTTTGGTGTCAATGAATGTTTAACTTCTTATGGACCAGACCTGGTTTTTCACATTTACCTTACCGAGTCGTTAATGGATAGAATGCTGCAGTTGTTCCATTTAGACCACTTAAAGCATTTCTTCACTATGCACTGTGGTCTTCACAAATACATCTTTGGATGAATTTTTAGCCATGTTGACAGATGTATCTTACATTGTAGAGTTTCTGTCTTACAACTTAGAAACACCTACGCAGATGTACACAAAGCAGCATGGATCCAAAACATCTCATCCCCTCAGTATCACAGCAGGGATTCTTAGCTTGGGCACAGGGCCGCTTATTCAACACTATTCTGCTTCCAGAACCAGCTAAATGTTGCTGCTACCAGCCTTGGATTGCCACTAATATGGAGACCTGTCCTGTATTTCACTGCACAGAACTGAAATGTCCCAACAGAGTAAGCAGAATTTCTGCAATTTTTCGTGAGGAAATTTTCTTTGAGAGGAACCTCTCGGGAAAACAGGGTAAATCCTTGGTTAGCACACTAATACTCTGCTAATGTATATTATTTAAAAGGTTACCGTAGAAAGAAGACACTTTTAGACAGACTACCACATAATAAAACCATATTTGAAGCAGGCAGATGGAGTTAAATGAACCAGGAGGACCTACAATTCATTTAAAAAGGTCTGATGTAGCATGAGGATAAAACAAAAAAAAAGAACAAAAGGATAAAAAAATAAACGGGAAGCTTTATAGAATAGTCATTATCCTGAGACTTGGTCCCTAGTGTATTGATTATCTGAATGACAATTTTTAGAATCCAGGAAATCAGTTCTATCACCAAGATCGCTACATTCAAGAAGATTCAAAATTAACCAGTCTGGCCTTACCTTTCTGTAAAGTATCATCTATGGTTTTTTAATAGTGACTTCCTGTACTATTTGAAAGATTACCATGCTGCAAAAATCTCACATATTGCAAGAACTTTCAGAAAGTATAAAAGCAAGGGCTTTCTCTCTGAAGAAGAATGAGCACAGGGGCATATGTACAGCTTGTAGAGAAAAAGCACAAGCTCCTCTCAGCAATTTCAGAGGAACAAGGAAGTTAACAAGAAAGAGAAATTTTATATAAACAGACTGTCTTACTCATACAAATGCTGAATACCAGCAATTAAAACATTTAAAAGATGGCACTGCATGTTAATGTTTCTTCAAAGACAGTCTCTGTTCTTCCCCAGTCTTCTGTAATATGTTTCATGTCTGGGGAGCTGAGAAGTTCGAAGAGCAGTCTTCGAAATACTGCTCCTCCTTCTGCAGTGAATCATTCATTCCAGAGATAGTTAACTAATACCATCTATTTGTCATAAACCAGACGATAGCCTAAACTTGGTAACAGTAGCAATGCACTTTTCTGTAGCATCATTTCAAAGCAGAGAACCTGAGGATATGCTTATTTATTGCTTGGCAAACAAATATATTCTCAGCAGATGACAACTGAGGATAACATCCTGCCTTAATGGCAGTTTTTCATGGTAAGGTTTTTCCACTTTCCTTCGCACTCACTTTCTTGGATTTTTCTGTTTGTTACTAGTTTCTGATGTGTGCATCGACACTAATTAAGCAAACTCTGCTGTTAAAGCTGCATTCTTGGTCATGCTTATGGTCAATGTGTGAGGACGCTGCCTTTCCAGCCAGGGACGCCACTGATACGTTGCAGTCTAAAGAGAAGTCTAATAATTTAGACCCTAGGGAAACATCCACTTGCACATCGAAACATATAATTTGCATGCTGATGTAATACACTGCTAGTGTAGGTATGGTCTAAAACCTCTACAGCAGTGTCTTGGGCAAAGATGAGGGAAACAAGGAGGAAGTTTGTGTGGGAAGAGAACATCATTTTATAGTATCACGACATTTTCTCTGGCAGCCATGCTTAAGGAGTGATGGTATAAGTGTCACTAACTTCAAGGTATACTTTAAAGTAAAAAGAGTGTCTTTTTCAGGGGAATTATTATACTGTATTTTCACACTATAGTACCCACAAGTCATATATTTTAAGAATAAATAAACGGTCTTCATTTCAGAAGTAATGGAGTTCGGACTCTGTAATACATTATGTTTACTTTAGAATTCCTCAGTGGTCTTCTCTGCTTCTGTCTCTGTAACATACTTCTCTGTCACCTATTTGTTTCCCACTCCTGAGCTTCAAAAGTCTGTTTCTTCTAGACTGATAAGCCTCCTGCTCTCACAGCAATCTGGGGACTTATTTTCAGGAACTGACACTTTATGAGGAAATACATATGCAGGGAATATGTATACTAATGAGTTAGTTCCATAGAGTAGCCAAAGTATGTAACAAAAAAGTACCACAGTGCAAGGTGAATATTTGATACACGTTATGAATACCTCATTTTCATTTCATGTTGCTCTTAAACAGAAGCCTTTTTAAGCCTGTAGGTCAAATTTCAACATCATCTCTTTCATTCTCAAAATTAATTCCCATACCCGGAAACTGATAGCCATAGCTCAAAGCCACTTTTCTGTACTCATGTTCATATACTGGCCTTGGGCCTAAAGGACCTATTGAATAATTTAGAGCAAACAGGAACGTTTTTATGTCCCCTTATACCAGTTTTCCAGCTGCTTTGAACAGCCACAGCTGTATAATGCAAAGACAGTCCCAGAACCTGAACCAAATACACACAGATTGCTAGTCATGGTGTTGAAGCCAAGAGTAAACCTATTTTTGTACATATTTATTTCTGTGGTATAAGCAAGCTTAGAGCACACCCCTTGATGAGAACTTTGCTAGTGCATAACTTTTTGATTACTTTGATTCCTGGTCTTATGAAGCCATTCATAAGGCACTGTGTTTTGTGTCTTCCAAGACTATTTCTCAATTAGTTGATCCTCTTTTAATTCCCTTTTAAGGGAAAGACTTCATTTCTTTCTAAGCGTCTGCACCAAATGATAAGATACGGGCCCTGAGGCCCTGTCTTTAGTTGCGCTCGCTGCCATCCAAATTTAGATACATACTTAACTTTTGAGTTCTTTCATGGAAATATATGGCTGAGAGCTGCCATGTATTTAATCAGTTCTTTATGAAACACTGAATGAAATAGAAAGCTGATGAACACAGATTGATTATTAGTCAGGCTTGAGACATATGTTTTAGGAACACTGGCATGACTTGGTGTGGAACATTTAACCTTCCACAATGCTTAATGTAGAGTCATCAGTTAAATCATTGACCTGGGCAAGGTTGACACAGGCATTCTCTGAATTTCTGTCAGATTGATAGTTATGTGGACAAACAACACATCCCGTGTCATTTACTAACACTTGCACGGACTTTCTACACTTAGTTGTTGACTCTAACAGAAACTGAAATTTTAGAAATTATATACTGCTGTAATCAAATATTACACTCCCATAAAAGACAATTCTTGTCTTTATTCAATAGTCTTCCTTGTTTCATTTGTACCACTTTTTCTTTCTTCCATTCACTTATACCCTCACTGGGATTTGTACAACAGAAAATTAAGAAAACCAAATAAATTATATCTGAATCCCAATGTGGGAATTTTGTAAGCTGCCTAATGGGTCTGGCATCTAATCTATCTTGATGGGAGACAACTAATATTTTACATTTCCATTCATGAAGAGTAGCTACTTAAACTGCTTAGCGGGTACCTTAAATTTTTGCATGCTATTTATTTTTCATTTATGTGTGTTCTTAACCATCTTCCTCTGTCTGTTTGTTGGCTGATAAATCTAGCTGTTATAGTCTTAGTGTAGACATCATTTATAAGTAGAAAAGCATATCTGAAAATACATTACCTTTAAATAGCAGGATCCATCACATCTGAGCTCCCATGTCTGATAGCCAAAAAGCTCTATTTCATTTCATAAGAAAAATTGCTTCTGTCAAGGTAAACAGAATGCATTATCCCCCTTTAATAACCATTTTTAAGCATGCTTCTGCATGACTTTTTTCACAGCTGTATTGCAATAAGCCTTAGAGTAATTGCCAGTTCTTCTGTCTAATAGGTTCATTATTCTTTTGCCATAATTGCAGCCATTAAACGTCCAATTGTTAAATTTCCACTCCTACATTTACTTAGTGTTACATTTTATAATGGGGTATGTCATTACAGCACCCCAGTGGCTACAGCTGTTGTTCAAAGTCTTTCTAAAAGTCAATGAGATCTATTTGAGATATGTCTGTATTCTTGATTTTCCACAGATTCTCTTCACTGCACTATGCGTGTCATCTTTTTTTAGCTTTTTCAAAGATAGCTGCATTTATGTACCCTTTACTGAAAGTTTAAGAACCTGACCTATTCAAGAAGACATAAAGGTGTGACTTTAATATTTCTAAAGTACCATTTCTTCACTTTTAGGAAATGATTCATATATAACAAGGTGATGGAGCAAAGATTTAACTAAGGGAAATTAACACTTATGGCTTAATAGCTTTTCGAAAGTGATGATTTATCTTTTGTCATGTTAAATTTGTTGGGCTTTTTCTTTGTTGTAAAAGGAGCCTAGCTCCTAGTGTTAGCTAGTCATGGTAATAAAAATATCTATTTAATGTCCCTTGCTTCATTATTTGACATTTTTAGGTAAGTCAATAAGCACCCTAAGGTTTACTTCTTATTTGTCTGAGAGGGACTTGTTGATTTGAAATGTTACATTTGGACCCAATTTGTAAGCTTTATTAAAAATAAGTAAAAGTTTTTACAATTATCACTCTGTCTATTAGTTCTTTCTTTTTCCTTTTTCTATCATAAGACACTCATGATCTATGTAGTTTGTGCGTGCTATCTGGTCTCAATAAGTCTTTATATATGACTCTGAAAAATGTGTTTGAGACATCTATACTACACTTGCCTTAGTTTATGTTGCTGACAAGCATGGAGGAAATGTTTTAGAAGTTGTTGGTACCAATAATTGTCAGACCAAATCAATTTCCTAGGAAGGCTGGTACCCTATGCCCAATAAGCCTGTTTGTGAGGTTATCCAGCCTCTTTTCAGGATATAACTTTATGTCACTTTAAAACTCTCATAGGCAGTATGTCATTTTTACTATTTAGATTTCACACTCCTCCATAAGGGGTTGATTAAAGCTGCATTTGAAATGTATATCACATAAGGGTTTTTTATATACCACATCTTTATTCTTAACCTCATTATCAAGCTATAATTTTTTCCAGTAATTAACCTAAAATTGCAGGATTTCCTATCAGTATATACAGTATATCTTCTACCTCATACATTATAACAAAATACTATGGTATGGTGATAAAGATATTTCATTTACAGAAAATAATAGAGATTTTTGTTTAACGACTTCTAAAGAGGAACATTTTTCTCATCTAAGTTCCTTCCCATATTGTTGAACATATACTGAGGACAGAAAGAAAAGAGATCACCACCAAAAAAAATATTCTTTTTTCCATATAGAGGTAGATTTTCCACAGAGGAAGGCAAAGAAAAACCCTATGATCTCTACTTCTGGATTGCAATTCAAATCTACATCATTATTAAAGTAGAACGTTGTTACCACATCATGTCTGTGTACATGACATTTATCTGCTTGTTATAATCATGTTTTCTGTAGTGAAGTACTGGTTAATTAATTCTTTCACGGTCTGGCACTAGATTACAGTTATACTAGACATGCCAAGGTGTTGAAGATGCCATTCAGATGTTCTGTTCTCTTGTGGGGGAGTTCTTTCTGAGCAAAGTAGATGTAGCAAATTTCTACTGTAAATGTCAATTTTGCAGCTACAGAACAGGTTTTGCTTTCCAGGATCCCTGGATTGTAAAAATCAAGGAGATAAAAAAACAGAGAGAAAAAATCCACCAGCTAGTAAACTGAAAGGTAAAAGATATTTTATAATGTGACTAGTGTTAATGTAAGAAAATAGATAGTAGAAAATACTTATTAAGTTAATTTTACCATGTTTTCAGGTTTTGGGACATGGAGTAGAAGAAAAATGTAACGTATTCTTTATTCACAATCCAAGCTAAAGCAGAGTTTCACAATCAGATTATGAATTTCAGATTTTTCACTCAGATGTATGATTCACATATAAATCATAAGTCATTCTACAAGCTATATACCTTCATTAATAAATACAGCTTTTATTTCACACAGGCTAGAAATAATTGCCATTAACATTTTTCATTACAGTAGTTACAAGTATCATTATCTTCTGTCTTATACCCACAAACCATCATGGCTACAACAGCACTATTGTACTGAAGTTATCTGTTTTGTTGTTTGATTGATTCTTTCAGTGATCTTTCAATGTTTGAACCAATACCCATCAGCATTAACTGAGAAACTTGTGTCTATGACTGGTTGGAGAATTACTTAGTTTCAAAGACATAGTGAAGGTATAAAATTACTATAATTTATTTCACAGTATGAATTGCTAGAATAGGTTTTAGCGTATTTTCCCCTGTAAAAGGTAGCTTATGTTAGTTAATGCTTAACGAGAAGCTTATTTAGGTGGAAGGGTGTCGGGAACAAGGTAACTGACTTTGCCAAACAGAAAATTTGGATAAAATATTAATTTGGAGACTCATCTAAAAAGAAGATCCAGGAGATTGTGTCTGGAGAGGTAAAGAACAGTAGTATCTGATTTAACTGCACAGCTAGCCAAGGCTGTTAAGCAGGATAGGTTGAAAATGCTACATGGTCATACAAAGACCATGGATTACTCCATTGGGCTTTACCACAGCCACTGGTGAGAAACAAAGACAGTGAAGTGTGTATAACATCATTTTTGAGCAGAAATCTGAACACTTCTTGTGCTTTTAAATTAAAGAGATGGTGGTTACAGGGGAGTTTTTACAAAATCTTTGTGAGTTATATTTACTATGTATATTTTCTCTAAACTGGATAAATGGACATCTTCCAGTGCAGATTTCTGGAAAAGTCTGATTAAATCACAAATGCTTCTGAAGGGTCATTACTAAATCCAGTGGACAAGGAATTCAGCTATGATTCTGGGTGTCTGGAGAGGTTTCTAGAAATTGTGGATACCTCTAAAGGGTGTATCTGGGAATTATGGATGCAATGCCTTCACTCTGCTTGGACTCCTGAGGTTGATTGAACTAAATAAACTAAATAAAGCTCATGAGAGTTTTTTAAGTTACATTAGTGACCAAAACCAGCTAAGAAAAAGGAGACATTTTTTCTCCTTTTTCTGAGCATAAGGTTTCATAAAATGGATACAGGTTAAAGAACAGAAGGTACAGAAGGCCTTCATTATTGTGTTCATTAATTGTGCAATATTAACTGCAGTCACCTGATCAATGTCTTTGGATTTTTTGCAAGTGTTGCCCATTCTGGAAAACCCAGCCTTTGAATATTGGCTTATCAAAAGCTGGAGCAAAGCAGAAAAAGAAACAAACTGAGAATACGGGTCCTGATCAAGAAAGCTGGGTGCAGCCATATCTGATTCTACTGAAAGGTCAAAATCTGAGGCTTCTTTCCTCCAAATATCCACTCCAGAATGGTTCCTCCTCTTCACTGAAAGCCCAGAAAGCTGTCTAGCTGTTCAAAGTTTAACTCCTCTCGATGTATTTTCCCAATCCTATGTGGAATTACCCTCTAGTTTTTTAATTCTCAACAGAGTCAGATGTATGCTGAACTCAGCAGTGCTGTCAAGAAGAGACTACACACCCTGAAACTCTTCCTGGCTGGATGTGCAAGCCCATAAATCTGCCCATGCTCTTTGGTCTTCTCCTGACATCTAAAAGAAGTAGTAGATAGGCTTACAAGTTTGGGGGATTGGTTTGTAGCACAATCTGAAAAGTATGGCAAGGCTTTTGCACTGTTTTTTCACACATGAATTAATAAGTTTCTGTTGTTTAAGGCTTAAGTTGTACATCTCATAGGTAAAATTTCACTGAAAGAGCAGGATCATTCACAAGCTAAATGTGAAGGCAAAATGCTACCTAAGGTGAGGGCCAGGGCACTGTGTCTTTAGGGTTTGAGTCACAGATGGGGATTTAGGATATTACTAACTTTAAAATGTCCTAGAAAAGATGTCTAGGGTAGGTAGGCTCTAATCTGGACAAACTCTGTGAAAATATGAAGAATTCTGTTTGTGGAAGAGGCTTCTCCTTGACTTTGTGGATGAGGTAAACAATGCATATTTTCCTACCAGCTAATGCTGAAGTCAGTAATGAAAGGCAGAGAAGAGACCACTTTCATATGGGCAATTAAAGATACACATAGCAGTGTTCTGGGAACATGCTTCTATGACACTGATGGCTGCCCAATACCATTTGTAAGGCTTTAAGCACCAAAGAATCCTGAAAAGGCTGTGTTCTAACATGCTGCTGGGGAGCAGGAGAGGAATACCTGTATGCATAGGCATTATGCTAGTTGAATGGTAAAGCTGTATAGTAAGTTTACTTGTTAATATGAATTAATTATATACATAATATGTTAATAGAAATTAACAATATCTTAATATAAATCAATAATATGTTAATAGAAATTAATTGTACACATAGGCATTATGTTAGTTGAATGGTAAAGCTGTATAACAAGTTTACTTGTTAGTAGAAATTAGTATCAACCTCAGGGGCTGGTACTGGGACTGATGCTGTTTAACATATTTGTTGGTGACTTGGACAGCGGGATTGAGTGCACTCTCAGCAAGTTTGCCAATGACACTAAGCTGAGGTGCAGTTGATAAGCTAGAGGAAAGGGATGCCATCCAGAGGGACCTGGACAACCTTGAGAAGTGGGCATGTGAAAACTTCATGAAGTTCAACAAGGCCAAGTGCAAGGCCAGGTTGGGTCATGGCAATCTCAGTCTCTGCCCCAAATACATGTTGGGCAGAGAATGGTTTGAGAGGAGCCCTAAGGAGAAGGACTTGGGGGTGTTGGTTGATGAGAAACTCAACATGAGCCAGCAATGTGTGCTGGCAGCCCAGAAAGCTAACTGCATCCCAGACTACATCAAAAGAAGCATGGCCAGCAGATCAAGGGAGGTGATTCTCCACCTCTACTCTGTTTTGGTGAGACCCCACCTGGAGTTCTGTGTCCAGTTCTGGGGCCCTCAACTTTAGAAGGACATGGAGCAGCTGTTGGAGCAAGTCCAGAGGAGGGCCACAAAGATGGTCAGAGGGTGGAGTACATCTCTTATGAAGACAGGTGGAGAGACTTATTCAATCTGGAGAAGACAAGGCTCCAGGGAGACTATATAGTAGCCTTCCAGTACCTACAGGGGGCCTATAGGAGAGATGGGAAGGGACTCTTCATCAGGGAGTGTAACAATAGGATGAGGGGTGATGGTTATTAACTGAAAGAGAGTAAACATTAGATATTGGGAAGAAATTCTTTACTGTGAGGATGAGACACTGGAACAGGTTGCCCAGGAAAGTCGTGGATGTCCCATCCCTGGAAGTGTTCAAGGCCAGGCTGGATGGGGCTTTGAGCAACCTGCTCTCGTGGGAGGTGTCCCTGCCCATGACAGGGATGTTGGAACTCAAACATCTTTAAGGTCCCTTCCAACTCCAACCATTCCATGATTCTAAGTTGTATTTGTGAATACAACTGAATTGAATAACTGTGAACTTAACAGAACCTTTCTTCTTTCTCTTCTGCATGAACTATATTCCAGCTGTAATATCGTTAGTAATGGAGACAGAAAAGACAGAAGAAATTTAGATTAACTTTCAGTTCCCGAATTATGGCTTTTGTTCACATTGTATTCATTGCAAATGAGGCCAATCCTTGTGACTCCTAGACTGTTAGTTGAAAAAAAAAATATCTCCTGCAACTTGGGAGTTGAATGATTCTGACATGGAATCATCAGTGTAGACTGTGTAACCCACAGAGCATCTGCTCTTGTTTGTACTGAAGTCATCTCAAAGTCAATACCAGAGTGACTTTTCCTAACTACTTCTGACTGTGCTTTCACTCCTGCTATTGTATCCTTTTCTTTTCTCCCAACAGTATACCAACATATCAGCTTGAGCTTGAAATAATAATAACATTTTATATAGCTTATGACACAGCCTTAACCTTCTTTAATAGCAGTTTTATGTATTCAATATTCTGCTGCTCTAGTTGGCTTGCAGTCTTTCAGACGCACTGGTCACTAAATAAAATAAAGTTCATATTTATTGCTATGTGTCATCTAAAAGCAATCACTCAAACACAGAATTATAAGATCTTCCACAGAGGAAAATGTTTTCGTGATGGAAGTTGGCAAGGCCAATCTGTTATCGTAAGGCATGGAGAAGAAAGGCCAGTGTTCTTGACTACTTGGTGAATGCACTTATTTTCTTTTTGCAATTTTCATTATGGCAAATTGTTTGACCTGGCAGAGAGACATCTTCTCAAGGCTGGGATCATATTGTTTTGCTAGTATAATTCCATCACAGTCATGTGTATATAAATGGAAAAATGAGGCAGAAAGGTACAACAGTATAGGATGGTATATTTTCAGATCAGTAATCAGTGTCTATTTAAAATAAAATAGAAATATATGAAATGAGGTGCTTTGACTCCATTTTATTAAGGTGAAGGGAAGTTTTATTACTAGTGTTATGATCAAATGAAGGAAAATAGGGGTAGTGAGAGCAACACACAGAGGAATAAAAGCAAGCAGCTAAAAATATGTTATATTAACCTAACTGTTCTTGACATTCTGTAAAGTCATTGAGATGTGATTTTTCATCCAAAGCTAAAAAGTTACTGTGATAGTATAAGTTAAATAACAAAAGCAAAATGAAAGTCCTGTATATTGTATATAACACCATTGCAGGAGACACATATGCCTGATTTTCTTTAGCACAATGTAAAAAAAATAGAAATGCAAATTTTCTAATCTAAATTCTAGAGAATAAAAAGTAAAATAATAGCAAAAATTACATGCAGAATAGTAACTTCTACAAACAGAAGCAGTGCTTTTTCCATTACCTGCCAAATCATTACAGTAGCATTTAACTAAGTGTACGTATTTTTCGTTTCTTTTTGAAATTGATTTATTTCTTTTTTGTTAGGTTTCTAATGTAATTAAAATATCATGCCTAGAGTCATTTTTTCCTGAGTTTGTATATGTTAGGAAAGGTTATTTTGCAGTATAAACTAGTATGTGAAGAAGCATCAGCCCTTAATTTATACTTCTGCAACCCAGTACTCAGATGTGGGTACACTGGGCCAAATACTGAAGAAGGAAAACAGACACAGGTTGATTTTACGAACTTTTAAAGACATGAGCTGCTTGCTCATGTCTGTACTTCCACAGAAGTTAAATTGAATTATTATGCAAATAAGACTACATGTGTACATGCTGTCAGGCTGCAGTTAATAAATGGCCTTACTCCTCTTATTTTCATGAACTCTACAGAAAAGATGCTTATGTAGACACTTCTTCAAAAATATAAATAAGGTTTTCTATGAGATGAGAAAAATAACATTCTTTAATCTGGCTTTCTGTGAATCAAACTGAAAATACAGTGTTTCACTTCCTGAATATATGAACTGTTTTAATTACATTATGGATTTATCTCCATAGGGATGTTGACATGCATTGAAACCATGGTTATTATTATTACATATACAGTCATCTGGATATGTACTGTTCTGTTTTTTGGTGGGGCCTGATTCTAATTTACACAAAGTCTTGAACACCTGTTGCGCAATGAAAAGGAATCTTGAAAAATATTTACTTGGATGAGATTTATCACCCATTTACAGCCCCATAACATGGTCAAAAGCAGCTACAGTTACCTCAGTGCAAACTAGAATCAGACACGGTACTTTCACATACCTTTATTTTAGATCCTGGCGTTGCAGATTGTAAATGTGTACACGTTGTAAGAGAGTGGACAATTAATATAAACTTGTATTTTGTATGCCAGTGATCTCTGTGATAAATACCTACGTATGTACACACACACATATGTACATACATACATACAGGACTCAGCCGTCTCCAAACATGCGCACCTTTCAGAATTTAATCAGCACAGATGCAAAAGGGTTGTGATAACAACAGCAAACAGCAGCTTTGTCACCTCACTTTTGCAATGTTCCTCAAGCATATGACTCAAAACACACTCACAAACAGCATAGATAGAGTGCTTTGCCTCACAAGACCTTTTTATCACCAGTGGTTTGGCTTCTTGAGAGGTGCTGAGGGAAGTTGGACTGCTCTGGAAGTGAATTGAGTCTTTATCTGGATGTGGAAGAAAAGTAAGGAGATATGATAAAAGGAGATCTCCCTTGCTATTTCTCAGGTCATGTTCAGACCTAATAGTAGTTCAGACTACTGTGAGCCAGCTCAGAGAAACTGGAGGAAATACTGTTGTACCCTTTTCATCAAATCCCTGGATTGATTTGTTTTGACTAGTCCTGCACTCAGAGGTGGCTTAACATGGAAATTACTGCCTTGAAATGGTGAAATTTAGGAAAATAAGGTGATTTTATTCCGTCACTGCTTGCCAAGCTTACTCCTTTAAAATACAAAATTTTTATTTTTATGTTACTTCTGCTTTTTAGAACAAGGTGAAGGCTTTTTGGTTTGAGACTATGACAAATTCTACTCTTTCACAGTGTTTTTAAAAAAGTTATTTCTGACTGACTTATGAATTACAAATCAACTCAATCTTTTTTATTCTCTTTTTCATGTTTGAGATATATTGATAGTGATGAGTCATATAAAAAAAACTTGCATATGTAAGTGGTTACTGGAATTGCTAATATATTCAGCAATGATTTGCCACAGCATTGGGTAAAAATTTATTTATGGGAAAGATTTCTAAGGTCTCTGAGTGGGAGTTCAGTTTGAATAGACATTAAAGAGTCTCTTGCCATGTTTATCCCATCTTTTCTTCCCAAGTTTCAGGAAGTCTGCTATAAGTAATTTGTAGAACACTTAAAATAGTTGTAAAAATTACAATTCAAATAAGGTTGGAGGGTTTTTTTCCATTTTCTGAACCCTCTGAATTTAACAGACTGGCATTTGAGATTTACTAAAGAAACCCATTTAAACTAAAAGAAGAAAATACCAGTTTACATTTCCACTTTGGTTTCTTCAACTCTATTGACTTCAATGGAGTTAACCAATAGACAGATGCTGATCCTAAGAACTTACATACCCATGATCTCATATCATTAGTTTTTTACTGATCAGACTACCTGAAGTCCAAATGTTGTGTGTTTCCTACATTTTCTTGCTTTAAGTCTGCTGTAAGTAAATAACAAACTGCGGGCATTCAAATGGAGCCCTTAATTCAAAGGCATTGCTTGCTTACCTGTTTCAACTATGTACTATCTAAGTACACTGCTTAAATGAAGTAAGGTGAGAACAGAACCAAGCTTACTGGGGTGTTTTTTCAGTATTTATTAGGCTGTAAAGACTGTGAATATGCTTTCCCCAAATGCTAATGAGGATTCCTTGTCATGTGCAATGGGCATAATCCAGATGAGTGTGCTGTCCTCTAATTTGCCATTATACGTTCCCATTTGAAAGCAGTCACTGAAAGCAGACAGGGTAGTGAACATTCAGCCTAGGCTAAAATCAATATAGTCAATCAGTTATTGACAGCATTTATCACATATTTTAGGAGTAAATATAGTACTAAATGGAGTAATTAACTCTGGGTCCTCCATAACTTACAACTAGTACTTTCCCAGAAAGATGTTGAAATATAATGCATACTTCTGACAATCCCAAATTCTAAACTTTCCAAAATAGGATTAAAATTTATTTTCTTTTTAGGCTTCAATAATGATATTATAGAAGATGGTTTAGTATACTATTTTATCTTCATGTTTGTCCTTTGAATCACCTCAAATTCTTAAAAAATGCATAGAAACTGTTTCACAATAATTCTGTTCTGACTATATTGATAATTGTGAGAGCAAGCACTTCAAAAGAATAGTATGTGCTTTCTATTTCACTTACCATTGAGAACAGATGAACTGTCATAGCTTTAAGTGACAAAAGTCACGTCCACACTACTGAGATTCCGATTAGTCAATTTTGAACACGGTCCATTTGCCAGATTTTAGGTAATGAGCATTGCTGTTTGATGGAAGAGGCACGGGGAAAGCTATTACTGGCATAACACGTGGAAATATTCACTTGTTCTCTAGAAGCTATAGCTTTTGTTTCATCAGTAAGTATGGCAGAAAACCTGACCAGGCTTCCTGCTTAACAATTGTAGCACAGCTTACTTTCGTCTGATTTTGATAATTTCGTCAGAGACGGGTACCAGTCTCTGGATTTTGACATTGTCAATTTAATATCACTCAATGAAATCTCTTAGATTAACAGACTCTGGTAAGGTACACCTTTTAAATTTTTCTTGATGCATTGTATGACTACCCCAGGGCACAATATGAATATTAATAATAATGTAGAAGGTAATACAGATCTGTCTGCCAAAACTCACGATTTCCATTCTTTATTTCTGTTTTGTTTCTGCTTGCTTTCTGTATCAATAGTGATTGTTAAAGTCAAAAAAGAGACATGTACCTATTCTTTCTTTATGTATAGGATTTTCAGGAAAATATCCACCAGCAAGTTGTGTGAGCTTCTAGAGAACTAAGATTGAAGCTGGTTATTTAAAAAAAAAAAAAACACAAATAGATTTTTACAAAAAAATCAATAAATATATATGGACTGCAGTTCAGCAAAGTACTTAAACATACACATTTTCATAGTCTGATTTAGGCTTTTAAAAAATACTCAGATGGTATTTTTGAAACAACACATTGTGGTAGAAAGAATGGAAATACTAGGAAGTTATTTCTTTCATAGAAAAAAGGATTAATGTGCATTAATTAAAAGGGCAGTACTTTTCTCTTATTTAACCATTCTATATACATTCTCTGAGCCTCCATTTAAGTTCTGCATCAGTTACTAAAGTCATTGCTTCTATTACAAAAGACCACACCTTGAAGGCAAGGAATACTTGCAAATCTTTTAATTTCAGAGAGAGAGGTCCAACAGACCACTCCCTGTTACCCAGACTAAAATGACAGTAATAGCAAATGTTTGCATACTCATGTAGAATCCACTCTTTCTCTTCTGAAAATAACCGTGGCAGAAACTGGCTTCTGTTGTGTTTAGCAGCTGTGGCAAATTTCTCTCTTTAGCACCTTGGGCTGCTTTGCTAGGGATCATGTTAACACTTGTAACCTTTTTAGATTGTAGTTCCTCAGGCCTTGGCCCCTTATCTGTTTATAAAGCATCTGATCCACTTATGGTGCAATAATTAAAAACTTAATGGGTACCAAAATACATTGCATGCACCAGTTGACCTTCACTTCATATGCAGGATCACTTATGGAGGTAAGAAATGGATATAATGCATAAATTTAAGATTCTATTTGTCATTTATTTGGCAGGATGTTCTTTCTTTCATGTTGAAGCAGGTGAGCTCAGCTAGTATGAGTATGAACTTGGTTCTCTTGCAGTGAAAGAACCATTTGCAGCTTTTGCTTCAAATAAGTGCTACAAATAAATGTATAATTCCATATGTAGAAATTTCATCAGGTTTTAATTTCACTGATGCAGGATGCTTGTTAACAATATGAACTGTAGATCGAGAAAAATAATATATTTTGAAAATAGGAAATCTCCTAAAGAAGGGTGGGGGTCAGAGAAATTCTCAGTGAAGTCTCTAAAGCAGGATCCTTAGTCTGAATGCAGCTGGGGGAGTTGGGAAAACAAACATTCAATTTGTCCTTAACAGTAGCAAGCAATGATTATTCATTAAGTCTGAGAGACACCTTTTAATAGCAGTTTTGCCTGACTTGATCATCTTTCACTGCTTTCTGGAAAGGCTTACTAAGGGATCCTATTTTTCAAACTCCATATGCTAAATTGCATCTGGAATCTGGTTTCTGGTATGATTAAGTGAGGTAGAAAGTTAGGTAGAAGTTAGATAACGCTCTGTGGTATGGTCAGAAAGTTCCTTTAGATAACATCCATTTCCTGGCTTTCATCAAGTTTCTCAGTCACATTCTGCTACTGCAGAAAGAGGTGTTTCATTAATTCCTGGAAGACCTTGGCCATGGCATTATGAAGCTTCTCCTAGTATTCTGATTATATTTGCTTTTTGCCTTCATTTTAGATTCAATATTATGATCCATTGTACAAGTCTGAAAAATCTCACTTCTTCCTTGTCAAATATTTGTAGATGTTATAATATTCCCTATAGTCACTCCTTAGTAAATTTTACTTAAATTATTTTAATCCTTCTTCAAAAGCATCCACTCTAATCTACACATAATATCTCAGGCTTTTTTCTGAATTATATTTAATAATGCAGACACCCTTCCAGCCAAAAGCTATGTACAGAATTCTATGTGCGTTCTCACCAAAGCTGCAAGGAGAAAGATGATCATCTCCTTGGGCTGTGATACAACGTTTCTAGAACCCAGAGTCAGTTGCTGTTTTGGCTGCTTCAGCCCTTCACTGTAAACTTTAATTTGCCACGCTTGGCTGTCTCTTTGGACTTACTAGTACGTTCTTTCTATAGAATTGCAGTGCTTCAAAGCATAACAAAGCATGACTTTGATTTTGAGAGGAAGAATTTAATTCTTATTGTTTTTACTCTTATTTCTATCATTTAAGAGTTTTGTCTTATTATTTTTCTGCCTTTGACTAGAATATAAAAGTGCCAAATTTATTATAAAATGATATGCGGATATATTAAATATATAAAATATGTATTTTCTACTTAAATTGTCACCACTATAGATAAAGCACGCTAGCAGCCTGTTCATAGCAATTTTTGCTTGCATCCTGTTGCTAAGACAGTGATCATATCCAAGATAATTTCAATACATTTTTAATATAATTTTGTGAGAGGTGTTTTGCTTAGTCTGTTGCCACATCAAGCTCTGAAGACATAATAAGTGGAATCCCACAAGGATCTTTCCTATGTCTGGTTTTATAAGCATATTGATTGAGATTGTGAAACAGAGGGTAAAAAATAAAGTAGATGACACCAAAAGGTTGGGAGGGTTTGCAAGGGGAAGATTAGAACTGAAAATGGTGATGACAAACTGGAAAAACATTCTGATATCAGTGAGGTGACTTCCAATACAGACAGATCTCTAGATGGAAACACCAACACACTGTGAAGTGATTAGCTGTGCAAAATCACTGCAGATAATTATCTGGCCATAAACTGAATAGGAGTCACTGCACAAATGTGATGCTGGACGAAAAAAAGCAAATGCCATTCTGAAGCGTGGAACAGGAGTGTGATCTAATTATGCCATGATTTTTAGTACCGCTGGGGCTCTCCAGGACCACTGCACTCCATTTGCAACATCACACTTAAACTTGGGCAGGACAATTCTGTGAAAGCTGAGAGAATGCTAGCAAGAACAATGCAAGGTTTAGAAATGAATGGTTGATAGAACTGACTGCTAAAGAAGGCAGCTGAATGTAATAATCACCTGCAAGAAATGTTGTAATGAAGAAAACAGTGATAATGGAGTTTTTATTTCCCTGTGTCTACTTAGAATGAAAAGGAAGAAATGGGTCTGTTTGAAATACATAGCGTTGTTCTAACGTTAGGCAAACCTTTTGATTTATAGGATGGAAGGCTGGTAGCAGGCTACCTCTGGAAGTTTTGCAAGCTTTTCCCAGAGGATTTTGGGAAAAGGGGAGTAGGCCAACTATTCATCATTCTTTCTGATAGTCAGAGCAAAGATAACTTCTCTTAAGGCCTTGTCAAGCTCCATATCTTATATTTCTCTATGCACAGTGCTGTTTCTACCTCCCAGAATTAAAGGAGTACAAACTCTCAGAGAGGTCTGACCTGATGCAAACTCCTCCTTTTATGTCCTAGACAGGTTTAGGGCCCCTCTTGCAAATGTTAATGTAGCTTGTAGCAATAAAAGAAGTCAAATTTCGTTGGTAACAACAGTTTATTGAAACTTTTTGGGTTCATCAAACTTTTCCTGAAGTGAAGATAGAGGTCTGGGGAAAACATGCCTGCTTCCACATGGGTCTGCCATAGGAAAGGGTGGGAAAAGCTTTGAGGTCCTGAGTCAGCCATATGGGATAAAAGTTTTCTTTGCTATTTAACTGCTATTTAACAACTCTTCTTATTTTTCTTTTTTTTTTTTAACAGACAAAACTTTAAAACAAACCCAAACCCAACACACAGACGAAAAAACCACCCCAAACGTACCGTGCAGGTAGGTTAGTCGTTTTTTGAATCATTAGGAAGGTAATCCTCCTGATCATTTATTACCTGCTCTAACTTCTCATTAGTGTGGTTTTTCTTTTTGATGTCTTCAAGTATTCTTTTATTCACTGTTTCTTCTTTAACTAAAATTACCTCAGTGCACATTCAGTTCCTCTTATCTTTTTCCAGCTCCACTCATTTATGTATAATTCTCTCCATTTCCAGAACATTCTCACTGTCCTCCATTCATTGAGTAGACATTTGGGAAGCTGTACTGGCTGCTTGGCATTTTCCTTTCTTTATCAGCAGGATTATATTGTATTCTGATACCTTTCAGGAGTCTGAGAGCTTCTTGCATTTTTGTGTCAGAAAGCATCCTTGAATTTCAGTATCTACTGCTCTGTAAATTCATTCTTTAGCATGCACCAAAGGACTATCAGGCACTACCAGGGAGCACCCCTATTAGTTAAAATCAGTTCATAGTATGAAAAATTGTAGTAATGAAAGTTAGATCCATGATGAAGATTCTTTGTCTAGAATCTTTACTTTTATGGCTCATGAAATTATCTTTTGTATAATTTAATTTTCAGATTCAGAGTTAAACTCCATGAGGCCAGTTTTTTAATTATTTTTGCCACCTTGCAAATACAAGGAAGCTATATTCAGGCCCTATATAGCCTTCAATATATACTCAGGAACCATAACAAAGCCTTAGAAAATACTGCCTGTATATAGAGAAGGTCAGGAGAGAGATTTTACAAAACTATACTGCGGCTCTTTTTAGCTGTCACTGTTTTGTTGACATGGGTAATAGGACTCAAGTTAAAGTAGTATGAAGAAATAGTCCACAGCCATTTACCAACAGGGAAACTGTGAACCCCTCTTTGCATTTTTCACACTCTCTTTCTCAAATGAACAGTAATTGCAGAGCAAAATGGAGTACAAAGGCTGGTGATTAATTATATCAGTCATCCAGAAGTGTTTGGCCAGCTTGAAGTGTTTATTGTTCCTAAGTGTATATTGTTATTATAGCAATGACTGGATCGCTCCATTAGTATTACAGATTTTGCTGGAATTCTTCTGTGGCCACCTCTCAACAGTACTAGAGTGTCTCCCAGCCACTATATTTGTCTATCCACACACCATTCCCATGAAGCCACTGTTACTGCTTTCTAAATAGGAAAATTGAGTGCCAGGTAAATGTCATGTTTGAAGTCATAAAGGTTTGCAGCAAATCTCAAGGTCTATAGGAACCCTAATTGACAGTCGCAAATCAATGACATTCAATACATCTTATGTTACTTCAGATTATTAAGAGCTGAAATACCTGAAGATAGAATTACATTAAATATCTTTTAACAAAAAAATTTAATTGGATGTGGCCACTATGGGTCCTACTTCTGTCCCCAGAAGATGCAGCAAGTGGTTTCTACTGATAATTGTAATGAAACTAAAAAATGAAGACTGACAAAACCAACAGATTCTGAATGTCATCCTCAAATTTATTTTGAAACACCACCTTTTTAGCACCTTGAGTCCCTTTACTGAAACAATGTCAGCCAGTTCTGCAGAAAACAGGACACAGCAGTTGCAGCAAATAAAACCTGGAATTTGCTGTGACTGTAGATATAGAAGCTCATGACTGAGTGCTTTACAGAGTAAAGTTTTTGCTTGACTTAGGGATCCATGAAAAGACAGGCATCAAGAAAGGTGAAGCAGTAAGATGCAGAAGTATATGTCATCGGGTACTGATGCAATCATGGGCATATGCAGGTAAATGGAGCTCCTCTACTTCTAATTTAGAATAATTTAATAATAGAGCTTTTTACACACTTACCACATTTGTGTTTACCATCATACCATTGCCTGCAAACTTAAAACATGTACTTCTGGAAAATTTTTTACAGGGATTTTACAGTTATGAACAACATTACATTCTTGGTTTACAAAAGCAAAGAAAGATTAGTGAACAGGTCGGATACTGCCTGTGCATTTTCTTATGGGAAGATCCATGTGTATTGGGTAAGGGAAGTAAAGACTGTAATAGCCCATCATCCAATTTTAAACTAACTCTTGAGAAACGTTGCTGATAACACAACCAGAAAGAGCTGTGTTGATGAAAACAGGAGATAGTGGGCAAAGGCTGACAAAGTCAGCTCGTGAGCCATGACGCTCAGTGTTCAGAGAACAAAGTTGAGACTGGAAAATACAATACAGCAATAAAACAAAAAAGCACATTAAATAGTCATATGGAGTTAGGTGGACTTACAAATACACGGCAATTTTTATTATTGTAACCTCATATAAAGCACTTCTTTCTTCAGATTATCAGTTTAGCTGTACTGATAATTCTGTGTGTGGAAAGAAACAGAGAAACTACAGTCTTGATTGTTGTGTCTTTTGAGAAGGCTTAAACCAATCCTACTAAGCAGACGGTAAATATTATAAGATCTGATTAGTGTGTAAACTGATAGCTTTATAACCCTAAAAACTTTTTGGACCCATCTCTATAGGCAGGGAAGATATTTTTTACTTTGTCTTGGATTACATTCTACAGTTACTAGACAATGGCTGTCATCTTAGAAAATCAAACCAGCAAATTTTTGTACGTATATACTTGTGCCTATGTAAGTATTTCAATCCATAAACTTAAGAAAATTCAAAAGCAACTTGAGCACCATGTTGAGCAGTTCATACACAGATTTTATTCAAGCAAAATTCAGAAAAATTGGGAAAGGATGGCAAAGTCCTGTCCTTAATCATCAGAATAGCATACATTGCACTGTAGCAATTTATGTCACTGGCTGGTCCATATGTGAAACTATCATTATATATATATATAAATGCATCCTTTATTATTCTGCCAGGAACGAAGTCCTGGGAAAACAAGACTGGCAAAGGAGTAAAACTAAAAGTGATTTTCAGATGCTATGTTTTAAAGTAATTTATCAGTATTTAGGGGCTAAAAGTAGCTTCAGCATGTTACTACAGATCTAGGTCTGCTGAAGACTTTCACTTAGACTGAAGGCTTGATTCTAAGTACATCAGTCATTCTTTAGATTCAAACATGTCTGCTAAATTACAAGAAGTAAAATGTGTGTATTTGTCCTTGCAGGATGAGGACTTTGAACCATGGGTGAAACTTTGCAAATTGTTTTGTCTCTGGATTGTTTTACAAGTGTTTATGAAACACCTTCAAGTACCAAAATGAATTAATTTACAGCATATGTTAATTATAGGAAACTTTGCTCTTTACACAGGGCTGTAAGACCTCAAAAATACCTTAAGCCAACTGGGTATACAGTATAAAAATGATCAAAAAATATTGTACCTGCATGCCATTCTTCAGTCATTTTTAACCTCATTATTATTGCTTATTTATAAATCTCTAGAAATAGGTGTTTCTAATAGATCTGTTGATAGATCCTGAACCAGAATGACACAAATGGCAGGCTGTAATTAGGCGAGGGGGTGGGTGGGGAATGAATCCGATGTTCTGCCAAATCTCATTAAAACAGGTTGTGCACTCCAGTGCACAGAATATCGCTCATGAGTGGTAACAGAGGAGCATACTACTAGCTTGATAGGGAGGAGAACACAAAATTATTTTTCTAAAAGTTAAGAAAAATATTGGAGAAGAAAAGAGAAGGAAAAAGAGTGTTTTCAAGGACTGATATATTGCTGTTCCTGACCATATGTTTGGTATGGTCCACAAAATGCCTTTGTGCTTTACCATTTATTAGCAGGGCAAAGGTTTACTGCTCAGAGTTGCCAAGGCCAGAGTCAGTGTCTGTGCTGCCTAACCTGACTGGCATTTATTTGGCAAGGTATGCAAATTTCTTGGCACATCTGGTGGTTCCAGTTGCTAATCATGTATTATACATTCCTGAGCATTTATGTTTGACAGTATAAAGAGATGTATGTGGTGCCTGGAGCTGCCATTTCTTATTAAAGCTGATGCAGTTTTACAAAGCACTTGACTTTGGGACAACTTGTGTGTTCTTACTCATCCTTACTTTCTTATGGCTGGCTTTTGACCCTGAAGGATGGTCTTAATATGTAGCTAAAACACATAATGCTTGCCACATCACTGCTTGCTCCAGCAATGCCAAATGAAACACAAATTGCTTGGCAGCCTTGGCTTTGCTGCATTTACCTTGTCCAGACAGAATGGCCACTCTGCATGTGGCACAGAAATGGTGAAAAACAACAGCAAATGTAAACTTGAAAGGAAGAATTAGGGTAAGCTATTTAGTAACCAATTAAGAAAAAATAATGTAATGAAGCTTTCTGATAAAAAGGCAAGAATATTTCCCTTCTGCTGAGTCCCACATAAGAGAAAGCTTTGGGGAGTTTGAAGGTTACTTCAGTCATAGCATGCCAGGGCAGGAGGCCAAATTTCAACACCTCCTCTGTGCAGGTCTTGAGGGAGAATGTCAATCTTTAAAGGTCTGACATTATGAAAGCCAAAGAAGTATTTTATAGATAAACTTTGTCTTAGCTGGTATAAGGTAGTATTAGTCTGTAAATCCTGTACCAAGCAAAATATCATTCCCATTTATAGAGTGCAGGTGACATGATTTGTACCCATTCAGGTACCAAATGCTTGGTTGAGCTGAAGAACTGAACAGAAGTCTCTTGAGTGTTAGTTCGGTTTTCCCTTAGTAAATGATATTTACCATCAAACTAGGTTTGGAAATCCTTATTTGAATGCTGTTACCATATCATAAAGACATGTTATGCCCATATTACATGAAAAATATTGCCCCTGTTCATTAATTATTGATCATAGACAATAAAACTCTCTGGATCCAGGTCTGATTTCAGCTGTAATAATATAAATCTAGTGGAACAACAAAGCTGATAACTTTTTCTCACTAGGAATTGGGGAATCCAGACTGAACACCTGCCAGACATTCCTAATGCATACCATGAACAAATGATCACATATTAACAGCAGCGTAAGACTCTATACAGTGAAATGAGGTACTGACAGAAATGCTGATGAAAAACAAGCCACCTCTGTTCCGGGGAAAGCAGAATTCTCTCTGAAGGTCCAATGTGGTAGCTGCTCTGGAGTTGATGGCCGTATGTGTATGGACATTTGCTGAGAATCTGGGATAAAGGTTCTCCTGTACCCAATGATTTGGGACTCAAGGTTACAAACAAAGACAACCACGGAAATCGTGGATATTTGGAAATAAAAGATTTCAGCATCTCTGTTTATACTGCTGTGTTGTGATCTCAGCAGCAATCATATCTGCTTTTGATCTATGCCTACAGTTAGACAAGGTTTTCATGACAAAAGCCAGGGAATGGCAGAGAAAGGTCCTGAGAAAGGTGGATTTTCAGGTTCTGTGGCATGTATGCATGGTGAAATGGAGCAGTAAGCCATGTTATCAGCAACTCTGGACAAAAAAGACTATGGAGTTTCTATGATGTGAAACATCAAGAGCAAGTTTAAGGGATCATACAAATTCACAACTTCGAATGACTGACTGAAACCTACAGTTGTTCCTAATACTAAACATACAAATTAATGGTATAGCCTGGGAATAGATCCAGGCCTGTACAATACTTTCTGTATTTGCATTCCTTCTCCTGCACAGACACTGAGTTTTTCTCTGTAAATGGATGAACAGGTGTTAAGATGGACCAATAAAGAGGTTACAGAACATTAGTTGCTGCTTTGAAGTGTTATCTTTAGGGAAAGTAAATTAAAACATAAAGAAAGCAAGTAGTAAGTCTGCTCCTGAGGGAACAGATAAGACTCGCTTGGAGAAGTTTCAACACCGAGTGACCCAGCATTTTATTGCTGCTGAGGGAGGCAGAAAGGTGGGTACACAGCTAGTCTGGACTCTATCACAAGTGGCCATGCCCAAAGCCAGGGAGGTATTTTGAATGGATACCATTATCTTAACAGGTTCTTCTGAAATGGGTAGTTCTGAGCTGTTACGCCAGTTCTTCACCCGAGGACTATTATTTAATTAGCAGAATCTGCAGATGTCTAGCTAAACAGGTGCTATAGCTGTTTTGTACAATGTATCTAGGGGCCTGGCACACTCTTTGTGTGGTAAACTTTTGTCCACCTGGGTATTTGAGAGTTGCTTACCTGACTAAATTCCTTGGATGCTTGGTTGCACCTCTATCCCACCTGGGATTGCACTTGCAGCCTTGAAGTTTACATGGCAGGTGAGTGAAGTCTGGACAGAGGCAAGGAAATAAATCTTTTTCTCTGCTGAAGCCAGGAATAATTTTCCCATCAAGCTCAATGGTACCAGGAAAAGATTTTATCCAGTGTATGTAACTCTTGACTCTTTCCTTTGGATCATAGGGCTCTCTTGAGCTTAGTTGCATGGCATGACCCATTCAGAATTGAAGTGCTACTATTA
Organism: Scolopax mira; assembly: GCA_004320125.1. Lineage (NCBI taxonomy): Eukaryota > Metazoa > Chordata > Aves > Charadriiformes > Scolopacidae > Scolopax > Scolopax mira. The sequence goes on from BJBW01006624.1 coordinate 154,659, forward strand.
CAGGTGTCATTTATTGTGATGAACTCCTGAGGTACATTCCAAGCTCTGGATTCCCTAGTTAGCTTTCAGTCCTATTCAGTGATTTTTGTTCCAGTTCTGGGGTTTGACATTTCATACTAATAAATGGTGTTTGCATTAGTACCAGAGTGTGTAGGAGCTTTACTGACCCTGACATTTGATGAAGACCTCATCTACCCACATGAATCCACTCAGTTAGTGGAAGACTTTGTGATGTGTTTATTTCTGAACAATAACAAAAGCCAAACAGATACATTAGTAAAGTGTAAGAAAGAAAATGTATCAACAGGAGTCTGAACGGAAACCAAATACTGATGAGAATGAAACCTTATCTCAGGATGCAGGAGTTGGCATTCCCTGCTGCCAACAGCTTTCACAAACCAAAGTAGAGAGAAAGATGTTTTTAAAAATTATAAAGAAGGTAGGACACCCTCTTAGATAACTATCCACCTGCATGTAGCTGTCACTGAAAAACCAAACAGCAGGAATAAAAACCAATAAATACCTATTCTTCAGTATGACCAAGTGGCAGTCATGGGGCTCCAGTGAAATGAACGTGCTCCGTCTTGGGTAAATACAGTATTAATTGCTTGGAGCTGCACTATCAAAGAAAACCAGCTGAACAATAGAACAACACAACAAAGAAACTCTAAGGCCTTCCACTGCCTACAGCAATATGCAGTTGAAGATGAATACTCCACTCATTTCCATTCTGAACTGAACTCCATTTTCAATGCCATCAATATCATCAGTGTCATTACTGCAACGGCAGCATGAGCTTGATGCAATAACTATTAATTAGACCATTTTGCCCTCCTTCAACAAGAGCCCTAGTGCTTCAGTTCCTAATGGAGTTTATCTTATTGTATTTTGATTTTGCTCAGAGCAGCCTTTCTGAATTCTAAGTTACTGTAAGGTAATTGAAAGTACAGCAAAGGTTATAGAATACCCTTCATACTTTACCAGCTCATCTGCTTCACAACATTACACATCGGCAGCATAAACAGCCAACTCAATAACGAAGAATGCTGACATAAAAAATAGCACCCTACAATCACACACTTTAAGTCTTTTCACTCCTCTCGGTGGTCGGCAAGGTGAACAAAATGGGGAATGTCAGATCAAAGCAAGAGAGCACACACCACTCTTCGCTTTCAGAGGCAAGAACTCTGAACATCCTTAAAGCATCATTAGCTGTTCGATTTGTCTTACACCACGATGGTTGTCCTGTGTACCTCTTATGCTTTTGAATTAATCTAAATCTAATAGCTTCTCAGCCTATAGATATGTGTAGCAAGTTCGTTAACTTGCCAGTTTTAGTCTTTCCATTGATACACGAAATAGCAGTAAGTGAATTTGCATTGTGGGAGCGCGGGTTGCTAATCATCACTGTGTGCAGGGAGTAATGCACATCTGCCTGTACTGACATTGCTGTGGTTCCTGCCTCCTTTAGTTGCTGTGTAGAGGTGGGACAAGGAATGCACTTCTCTCTTTCCTTATCTAGCTCTCTCTCATCTGCTCCTCTGTGTTTTCACAGTCCCCATCACAAACAGAGCTGAGCTGCTCTGCTTCAGCAAAACAAAAAAAGAAAAACTCAGGGTATCTTCTGAAAATATAGCTCTTTCAGTCTGTTGCAGGAACTAGCCACAAATAAGTTGCAAAGATTTCTTGATATTCCCATCAATGTTCAGTTCCCTTTTCCTAATCTCTGGAGATGACACTTGATATCCACTAATTCATAAAGATGTGAATTGATGTTTGCCTGTAATTTTGGGAGGGAACAATGTGTTTTATTGATCACTGCTATTGTAATCCTTGCTGTTATTATAGGTGAGTTTCTGCTTCCTCACTCAAACAAATCATCTAAATTTAAGAGCTAATCTATCAACCAAGGAAGTTTTAATGTGTATACTCACATACGTATATGTATATGTATTTACACACACATTACTGTGTATATTAGAATCAGCTAATCTATTAAATTGCTCTGTATCTTGCCTCTGGGTTGGGGTATATTTTGAAAGAAAGCACATTTTGGTCAAGTTTCATTTCAGAAATTAGTGAGATATGTGGGTTTGGGTTGTCTTGGTTTTGATTTTATTTTTGTGTTTGTTTTATTAAATGGAAAATAAAGTTAGATGGAACCTAAGTTTTTGAAACTCCAAAATACTATGCCTCATATTTGGTTCCGGTTTCTGCTTTTCAAATTTGTCATAACCAGTAAGCCAACGTATAACTAGATAGATCTGATCCAGCAGCTTCTGTGCAAGCAAAACCCCTATTGACTCCCACTGACTTAAGGGAAGATTTATTGCTACTGATGATGACTTTGAGTTCCTACAAGTGTGAAGCTGTATGTCCAAATGTGCCGAGAGGCTTAAAAATATCCATGAAAAGAACTACTGATAATCAGTGTTGCTGAAATGTCAGAGAAGTAACTCAAAAGTGTCATGATGCTGTTTCCTTATCACTGAAGTTATCCCTGAAATGGAAGGGAACTTCAGGGGCTTTCATAATCTTTTTATAACATCATTATGGCCTCATCTTTTTAGAACACTTGATACTCTTGGCTCCCAGGAGTGGGACACGAATGAAGCCAGCACATAGGATACTTGGCAGTATCACATGCTTGCAGTCATGAAATCTTTGATTCTGAGGCTCAGTGCAAGTTTTGCCTGGGTGATTTGTGGTGTAGATGCTATGAAGGCCACTTGAGGATTTAGCCCTGTACATCTCTTTGGTTTGAACTCATAGGTATTTAAAACTCCATCATTGGTTTAGTAAAACTGTGTAAGAATTTGCTGAAAACTCTGTCTCCCTTGATTCTTAATGTCTACAGGATATTCCTTATGATAAATATTAATAATTTGCAAGGACATGGATGAATGCATTTTTATAATTATAAAAAAACAGACATACTGGTTTAGTGTTTAAAATTAATTATAGTAGGGAAACTGGCATTCCATAAGGGAATTACATTAACTCATCAGAGTGAGTTCATTTTGCCTTTCAATTTACCTTTGTTAAACTTTATTTACTGATTTTGTATTTAACTTCTAAGTACTTAGTGAGATCTCAGTTTTGTAACTAAAGGGCTTTATTCCTAAATGTTTGAAACTATATGTATGTAATTTACATCACCACGTATTTAAACCTGTCACAAGTCCACAAATACAGATAACTTAAAAGAAGAATAAGAGTAGCAAATTTTCAAGAAGATTCTACAGTTGCAACATTCTTTCTGGTGTGACAATGGAAAATTAGTATTTAAGGATTTTAGATTGTTTTTCCCTCTGTAGATACACTAGTTTACCATGTTACTGAAAGGCAAGGGTTGCCAAGAACAAGGGGCAGTTAGACATTGCTTATTTCAGGGCCAACTAAATGCCCCATTCCCATCTCTGGTTCCACTGTATCCTGTCCATACGGATAACATTCCACCCAGGAAACATATTTCCTGGGCCATGCAGTGATGTTTTTCATAGTGGGAATAATGATCTGATTGAACTTAATTGCAGATGCCTGTGATAAATTGGAACCAGCTGTTTAGTTAGTTTCATCAGGTACCTCTCAATGTTTCACCTGTACATCACTGATTTCTCTGTTGCTATAGGGACTAATTCTAGCTTCCCAAATGTGTAGCATTGAGACTCTTGTGGAGGTTACAGCTCTAAGTGAGATGGCAGTGGAAGGATTTTTGCCAACACCTTGTCTGCAAGGAGTTCCAAGCTCATCTGGTACATAAGAGAAGAGTAACAGAAACTAGGGATGGGAAAGACTCAAGTAAGGGTTGATGTGTACTAGAGAGCACCAATGTGGGAGGATGTTTTCTCAGCTTTATAATGTGAACATAATGGAGGAAAGCAGTACAAGAAAAGTCTAAAATATCATAGAAGAGAGTCCTGACATTTAACATGGGGGAAGCAGGAAGACAGGAAACAGAGGAAGACCTTGTACCACAGTTACTCACATTATGCCTGGTTTAAATTAAGATGTTTTCTTTCTGTTTGTAGAGGCAAAGGCTTATTCATTCTGACAAAAATATCAGGAGGCCTGCATGGATGAACAGGGAGCTCCTAGACAATCTCAAACAGAGGGTGGAAGCAAGGACAGGTAGCCTGGGAGGAATAAAGAGATCCCAAGCAGCCAGGGATAAGTTAGGAAAGCTAAAGCCCAGGTGGAGTTGAATCTGGCCAGGGGCATTAAGGACATGGAAGTGTTCAAGACCAGGCTGGATGGGGCTTTGAGCAACCTGGTCTAGTGGGAGGTGTCCCTGCCCATGGCAGAGGGCTTGGAACTAAATGATCTTTAAGGTCCATTGCAACCTAAACTATTCTGTGATTCTATTGTTCTAATACTGCTGACTTACTGTTTGACTCTTTCAGGACACTGAGGAAAAAATAAAGAAATCATATAGCCTCTTAAGAACTCATAAGGATTTTCCCTTTATATTCATGATGATATACTTTACTGCAAGGGAAGGAGACACTTTTTCCTTATATCGCTCCTGTGATCACAGCATGGGAGAACAGTCTATAATGCTTCTAAAGAATTCTTTCTTTAAAAAATCCTGTGAAAATCCAAGCCTGGAGTAAAACATTTTTTCATTTGAAGCCCCACTGTACCCCATGCCCCATTGTGATGGTCCTCAGACTTGTTAGTTTTCAGTTTAATGAGTAGCGAGGGACTGATGGTGGTTCCACAGCTATCATCACTTCAGCTCCAAAATCTTTGGCTGAATCCTAATCCACTGCATATCTGGGAAGTTGTTTAGGAACCATAGCTCCCTGCAGAATCTGTTTTAGAGCCTCCAAAAGGTTATTAATATGTAACAGAATGGGACACCATTTTAAGGGCAGTTCTGCAAATACAAGCTCTCAGCTCTAATGCATTCTATTTCAGAGTCTCCACCCAATCTCCCTAGTCTTTTAAAGATTGGTTTGCTTCCATTAGCAAAAATAGCACTGAAAATGGGCACCCTTGACTAGTCTCCCTCGAAAGTCAAAATTGAGATAGTATTGTGACATTAGTATGCATCCTTGCTCAGAACAGTGTAACTGATGCAATACATTTACAGCAAATTTTAAAATTTCCATCATAGTAAAGAGAAACTGCCATTCAATCCAGTGAAATGCTTTCTCAGCGTCAAAAGATGCTATTACCACAGGACTGGCATCATTTTTCATCTTAAAGAGGATATTAAATAAGCACAGCAAATTCGTGCAGGTGAACCTACTGTACTAAACATAAAATAAAACCACGCATTGTTCAGGATGAATTATTTTAATGCTTATACTTTGAGTCAATTGGCCAATAACTTTGCCATTTTGTTAATACCTGCATTTAGTAATAAAATGGATCTATGTAACCCATATTCCTATATGTTTCAGTCTGTTTCAGTGTTGCCACAATCAGCACCCTGCAATCTGCACAGTATCTGCTGGTCAGCACCTGGTTTGCATAATCTATTGTTACAAAGACACCAAAAACAGCCAACATCAGCTTGCAAAAAAAAAAAAAAGAAGTTCCCTTTTTGAAATGCGAAGGCTAGCCTTGTCTAATGATTACAAGATTTATGAGCAATTCAATAGCAATAGACTAGAAAAGTGAAAGGTCAGCCCACGTGTACACAAAGACTAAGCAGCTTTGGGTGATGTGAAAGATAAAATGAAGATCTAGTTTAGATCCAGAGATATATTTTCAAGACTGCACAGCCTGCTAAGAAGTAACATTCTTATACAGAAATATTTAGGTTTGCGTTTAGGAATATACTTTAACCTCCCAGATTTAAATACATAACCTCCCTCTTCTTAGATCTTGAGCTCCAAGCAGGGTGAGGTAGAGATGCTATTTCCCTTTACACCACTTCTTCATTAAGATTTAGAAATTAAAAAATTTTATTTCCCTTATATTTGGTATGGCCAGAGAGCAGCCACTGCCTGGCCATGCTTTCTCTTTTGACTTCTTGACTGCCTGTGATGATGTGTAAGACCTTGTTTATCCTTGACATACCCCTCAAAGTGCTTCCCACTCTGCACTGTATCCTTTCTGCTCCACTCTTATGCTTTCTTCTTTCTCTCTTACCTTCACATATGTAAAGCTGGAAATAGCTCTTTCGTCTCCATGTTATTTAATAATATCCAGACTGTAAAATTAAAACTTGCATTGCTGCATTTCTAATTAATCAAAAAGACATGCTGTAATAATATAGCTACAGATAGGTAGTTGTGCTAGCAATCACCAATTGCTCTGTCAAAAAGTGACTTGCCAAGCAGACCCATCATCAGCCAGTTATAACATGGAGCTCTGCATGGATTGGGTAAGTATGTAGTGGAGCAGGTGGTAGGAAAAAGAGTAGCCAGGGACAGCACAGTCCAGGGACTCAATGAGTGGACACGGGACAGTGCAATAAAAAAAGGGAAGGAAGGGAAAAAGGGAAGGGAAAAAGTTTGAAACTTTTTAAACTACAAACTGAGATTGGAGATGTTGCTATCGCAGAAATTCTCAGGTGATGCTGAGAAATAAGTCAAGAAGGTTCAAATTGTCAAAAGAGGCTTCTAATTTACAGTGCCCAACTTAAGCGTTGTGGTACTCAAGGTACTAAATATTCATAGCTATAAGGTGGCAGCTGGAGTTGAGTGAGCAGCATTCCTTACCTTCACTACACAGCTATCTTCTGTAAATAGAGTTGAAACCACATGGATTTTGTGAGGACTAGTTAGTGTGTAGACGATGCTTGAAGATGAATAGTGCTTAGGAAGAAATTTTTTTTAGGATCCTGAAAAAAATTGACAAAGTCAGTAGTTTCTTTGATTAAAATGATAGAGCCAGGTACACAAAGAAGACTGGCAGATAATTCCTTCTCTCCTGACTTAGGAAGAAAGTTCAACACACATGCTCACCAGCAGGATATCAAACTTATATCCATAATCAGTGACTGAACAGACATTGAGCAACTATTATATTATTTTGTGCTAATGCATCACACCCATTGTTTTCACTCCTCTGGTAAGCTTTTGTTCTTCTCTCCTATTTGCAAGTTCTTGAAGCATAAGCCACGGTGCCTCAACCTAGCAGACTGCTAGTGAGTCGGAGCTGATGTGCAGATGGACCTGCGCTCCTCTGCATGGGCTCCAAGCTGGGCAATGTGAGCCAGCTTTATCCCAGAAGGCTTTAGTCACAGTAATGTAGTTCTGTGCCTGAGTTAATGTGCCAGTATAGACACGCTTTCAGATTCCAAGCCCCACATTTTCCAGATTGATATTGCTTAGAAGCAGAGAAGCTCTCATTTATCAATGGACAGAAACTGAACCCGCCAAAATGTAGTAACCATTGTTGGAGAGTGATTCGGGATTGTGACAGAGATGAAGCAGTAGGAGACTGAGCAGAGGAAACTGATACAATGAGCAAGAACAGCTTGTGTCACGTTACCACCTGTTCCTTTGACATCTGAATTTATGGTCTAAACCATAAATGGCCTAAGGCCTCATTTATTTGAACTCGGGACAGAAACAGCACATGCCCTACAGAGCTTAGCTTCACATTTCAAGTACTGATTACAAGAAAAACTGAACAAACCTTACAGAATTCAAGGGCTTTTTATAACAAATAAAATTAGATACTTATCATACAAACAAAAACTATTGTAGAGAAAGAGGGCATCAAAATAATCCCTTCTAAACTGAAATAAAGTGTAAACAAAAAGGAAAAATAAAGCAATTAGATAAATATGCGTGTTTGATTAGAATGCTTTTGTATCTGGAGAAATTCAGCAAAACAAGAGGCCAAATGAAATTCCCACCAAGGAAACCATCAGAAGGCAGTAAAAGTACTGCGGCAAAACTTGAGTCATTATGTTCCAAGCACTGTAGTTTATGGGAGACAAAAGATATATAATCATCACCTTGAATAAAACATTTGCTGTGATTGGGAAAAGTGCAGCATTTTTTAAAGTTCTATCATTTGAATCAAAAGCATAAGGCAGGTGGTGGTGACAAAGGCTAGGGAATGTGATAACAAGTATTAATAGCAGTTCAAAGAAAGGAGGGTACAGCTGCTGCAGGAAATGTTGGATCCAGCTCTGCAGCTGAGCTGAACTTGGTCCTCTGCCCTGAAGTGTAAGAAAGAAAAATGAGCGTATATAGCCATGGATTTGCTCTAATCCATGATTTGATGATGCCAGTAGGCACCCAAGATATCTATCGTGTATGAAACAGAGAAGACTTGTTTTCTGTATTTGTTTAAGAGTGACAAATATCAATAACATGGCAGAAATGTTTAAACAAGGACACAGCACATTGTGAAGGAAGACAATCCATCTGTTTTAGCATCTGGTTTGAAGCATTCAGTTAGGTATCTATTGCAGTGAAGAAACTCTCACACTGTTTCAGGCTAGTTCCTACAATCTTTATTTCATCCTTGCCAGAAGAGTAGTCTAGGGCTCGCAGTACCAGATTTGGACATAGGAAATTATTTTAGAGCTATTTTGTACTCTCTTGTAGGTCCAGATTCCATTTAATTTGCAATTAACTAAGCAAACTACATAAACAAGATGACTATCTCCATACCTTTGAAATGACTGCGCCCTGGGCCCATGATCTCTGATATCTTCTAGTAGAAATCTATCCCCATCTGAATCTGCAATTGGCTAGAACCAACACTACCTTTAATAGGCAGCTCACTGGAATGCAAAGACCCTCCTTCTATTCCTGTTGACTGTCCTAGGAAACAAGAGTACTCAGGACCACTCAGCAGTAAGCTCAGATCCCCGAGACTTCATTTAGATAACTGTGTCTAGATAAATTGAAGAAATTTGTACATAACAGAGGCAGCCGCTAGATAATTTCAGAAGCCCACTGGACATGAGCATGAAATTGCTGAGCTAGGACAAGAAACACTTGGCAGCTATTCTCACACTGTACATTAACTGATTTATTGCTCTGAATTTGCATATATGCTTATATAGTGATATACTATGTGGATAGTAAAGATGGTTTCTATACACCTGTACATAAGAACAGTAGTTATTACCAAAGTAAGATATATATGGCCACCGAAGGACTTTACTTGATTCTTTGCCTTTTCAGTTTGGTGGTAATGGATCCCCTTGTTGCCATAGTTGTTGTTCAGCCTGTCATCATAAGTGATGTTTGTGTTTGTGTTAGTAATAGCAGGAGAGTTTTCTATCGACTCTCTAATAACACATAAAGAACTGCAAACTAATCCATAATGAGCACTTATCCTTCTTTGCTTCCTTTTTTTTGCTCTAATGCTTCGTGGCTGATATTTGCTTGGTAATTTTTTTTAAAGTTTAGCAATTCTGTTCCATTTAACGCTTTGACTTCCCGTTGGTGTAGCTTTTCTCTGCGAAGGAACAGACAAACGTGCGCTGAGCCATTCGGGATCCTGTCGATTGCCACAATATTCAAACATACCAAATCTCTTACCAAATTGTAGTGAATACGTACTCAGTTGCTTTAGTCCATATGTTACATCTGTGTTCTGTTTATAGAGATTATGTATGTCTTCTTTTGTTTTGGTGGTGGACAGTAAAACAAAAGGCTGTGAAGAACAGTTTCTGGCCATGCCTGTTGGCTTCCACAAGCAGTACTGGCACACTCCATCTGCAGCCTCCTGTGCTAATTTCTTAACCTTCAAAGTTTCTGACCTCAGTCATGGAATTTTGAGTATGCTGTATAATTGTTTAGCTTTCCTCCCCCCAAAAGTGATTAGAATGAAGTAGTGTTTCACTAGTGTTCTAGTCTTAGAGCAGATGAGTCCACTCAGTTGAATTGCTTCTGAAATATCCATATCTTTATTTATGCTTCCTTGACTGGGGAGAAAACTAAGAAATAGAAAAGAGAAAACCAGATTCGGCACATCTTATCTCACTATTTTCCCCTTCTGTTTTCATTTGCACTTCTATTTCCATGCAATATTTCATTTTTTTATGCATCTATCACTGTTTGCTTCTGTCAGAAGTTCAAAGGCAGCCTGATTTCATAAAGGAGAGACAGTATTGACTGATCTATAATATTGTTTCTACCTGTTTTGACCAATCCTCAATGCATATTTCCAGTTTTGAAAAGCATTTCATGAATCACTGGGCAGTTTGAAAAATCTATAGTGTAAGCTCATTACTTTTTGCTGGCTACTGAATGTTTGTCATTGGTTTGTGATGCAAAAATGCAGCCCTTTCTCTAAGGAAAAAGAGGTTAAAATTTCATAGATACATAAATAATAAAACAACATGTGGAGATGATCTCAGTGTGTATGTATTTCATTTCCGATATACATTTGATGGCCCCTCTGTCCATTAAGCCACACAAACTTTCATCATATTCCAACCTCCCTAGCACCTTCGGTCTCATTTTTCTAGCTAGTCAGTCAAAAAATGCTTACTTCTCCCCCCTGAAATGTGCGCTTCCAGCCATCCTCCCAAATGTCACTGGCTAGAGGCCCAGGACAAGCAATATTCTGTTCTGCGCTAGTGATCATGGTTTAAGCTCATACCTCATGAGGCTGCAGAACTAGAAGTGGGAGCTTTATACTTGCTAGTGAGCTCCTTGCCCCAGCAAGCAAAGAGGGATCAAAGATGTATAGGAGATAATTTCAGTGGGTGGATTTTACTCTTAAGGAGACAGAGCCAAGGCTTCACAGACCACAGGATGCAATGCAGATGACAAAATGAGGCAATTTTAACAGGAGACACTTTTAGATTAATTTTAAACAAATATTTTCTCATGCTTAGCCACCTATAGAATATTAGTAACTCAAATTCTTTGTTTCAAAGGCATAAGGATATCAAAGTGGTGCTTATACAATTAGCCTCCCCCCTCCAATCTTATTGTAAGCTCCACTATCATGAATATTTTTATGAAAAACATCTTCATACACATGGCGTGATGGGAATGCATGTTAGCTCTTTCAGGACACTTGCAGAGTGTCACCTAGAGTTTAATGACTTATATCACACCAGATCCCTTTTGTTTTCACTCTTTCATGAAGGTTTAGATAAACAAAAACTTTGTTTTCTTACTCTCTTTAAAACTGGACACAGATCTAAATCAGTTCTCTAAATTTTTTTTTTTTTTAAGCAAAGGAGCCACACTCACATCAATGAGTCATAAAATAATTAAACATTTAAGATGTTCTGGGCTTTCATTCTGAGGAGGTGACAGGGCTGAAGAGTAGCTGCAGCTGACAGTTTGGAGGCATTTTGTGTACTGCCTGCAGCCACAAGCCCCCTTCCTCTGATTAGGGGGAGAGAGAGACAGCAAGGTCCTAGAGCAGGGTTTGCTGGTGTCACACAGGCAGTAGCCAGTGCACTGGGGGAAAACATCCTGGCAAACAACATCTGGGTCATCAGCAGAAATACTAGCCATTACCCTCCTCCTAACTTGCACTGAGTATTTTGGCTACCAGCTGTTGAGATGCACTGGCATAGTCGAAGAGTAAGAGGCTACTCCACTCAAATACTCATTCCAGGTCAACCATAATGTGGAAAGTGTGTTTATAATTGTTCATTATATTAAGGTGTAGATTATGCTATGTTGTCCCTATATGAACTTAATAGTTTGAAAGGGTGTTTTATGTCTATACAAGGAAGTGTCTGAAAGACAAGCAGAGTTAAAATGCATTATAACATTTTAGTAATTTCGTTTATCCAGACAGCTCAGGGAAAGTTTCTGTTTGAGCAGTTTTATTTAGAAATCAGTAAAAGAGCTCTGTTGCTCCAAGTCCATTGTCAGTTTTGGAAAGTTTGTCTCTTTCTGCAACGCTACTTCTTACATGGGTTTCTCACTCTATGTGGATTTTTGTCATTTGCATCTTAGGTCCTCCTGAAGCTGCCAAAAGCAGATTTTTATTTCATGTGACTGTTTTGTCAGCCTGTAGGTGAAAGTGAGAAGAGTAAATTGGAAGAGGGGGCAACTCAGTCCGTTCCATGCAGATGAAAAGCTCTCCTCAATCAGATTTTGTTGAAAAACCTACCTTCTCCTGCTTTTTTTTTTTTTCCTGGACTAGGGAAAGAGTCTGTTTATGTTTTAATCTGTCTTTACCCCTAGCTCTAAGGGGGAACAGAAATGCACGGACGGTTCAGTATCCCTTGCATATTGAAAATAAATTACTTGTAGCAGGAAGTCAGATGGACTTTCAGATGTTGTCTGTATTGTTTCCAAGATGCTTGGAAACAATATGAGTTCAGCCTAGTCTGACTATAGGGTATACAGATGCATATCTGCAAGTATGTAGATTCCAATAGTCTTTAAATCCAAATCTCCAGATAGCTAGAACTATTAATTAATAGGAATTAAAAATTAAATTAAATAGCTGGGCTGTTTTCCAGATGATTTCTGAAGTTCCCATGCTTACTCATAAAAACCTCCCTAGGATTTACATTACACTACTGTATTTGTTTCCGTGAGCATTTGACTGCCAAGAATACTGTCTATGACCATCATAGCAATCTAATTAAATATTTGACAAGCAGGAAGCTGGACATTATTCAAGTCAAGCTCAGCATTAAATTAGAAAATTTAGTTTGTCTCCTTTATCAGTAGATTTTTAAATCAGCCTATTCTACCAAACCCCATAAGTTTAGTGAATTTGGTCAGACATACTTTGTAACAGATGTCTAACGTACAGCCATGAGCCTAAATCATAAAAATGATGCTTCAGTTTGGCATGGCAAAATATATTAGAAAGGCTTAGAAAGGTCAGTCATCAGCAACCTGCTTGCTGATAGTTGAGAAACAGCACTGTAAAATGCATGAGCTGCCTTTTGTAGTCTCTTGCAGGAAGCCTTGGAGAGCCACAGATAATTCGCTTTCAATGATTCATCAAGTTGGCCCTTTGTTTCACTAATTTGAGTGTCAAGTGCAACCACATAATAAAGAATTACCAAGACCTGATAAGATTCTTCTTATATTGCTCCGTTTGTCCTAACAACTGGTACTATTGAAACCAAACCCAAAACTGAATAAATAGCAAGCGAGCTTGCAATATGGCATTCTTCTTTGAAATGATAAAGCATGTTTACTGTGCTATCTGCTGATGTACCATACATTCCTGTTTCTTTTTACTTTCTTAAAAGGCACTAAATGCACCACAATGTGCCAATGCTAGAGATGGTATTTGTCTCACTCTTAGTCCTCGTAGGAATTAGTAAAGATAAAAAATGGATTTCAATGACAATTCCAGCCTTGAGAAAGCTGCTATTGTGACCATGGTTGAGTTAGCCTGATGATCGTTTTCTCCTTAATGTAATCTTTAATGTTACATAGCTATAGGTTAGATGTGAAGTCATATATTAGAACTATTATTTCGTTGAGTAATTTCACGGGACATGTCTTCATGATTAAGAGACAGATTTTTTTTAAATGCTATGCTGTCACTTTAATAACTTCGTAAGAAATCAGCCTTAAAATGGCTTATTTTGAAGAGGCACATTTATAAACGTGGAAATCCCAGAGCAAGAAATCTATGTGTTTTGAGGTCTGTTAATAAAGTTTTCACAACTGAACTGTACACCATTAACAAAAAAAACCCAAAAAACCCCAACTTTAGAAGGCGGCTTATTGAAAGGAGAGTGGGAAAATGTTTGTCTTCAGAAATCAAAAAGATGTCACGGGGAGCAAGTCTGTGAGATCTACTCTGAAAAAATGAAGAAAGCTTCTGTCAGGTTTTTAAACCGGTTTTTAGGGCTTTGGGAAGGGAGGGGGTCGTTAGCGCCGCACAAGGAGTTGAGGGCGTCGATTTTCTTTTACTAACGCGAATTTAAAGTATTGGCTGGACGGTGCCAGCGCCAGGAATCCCGGCCAGCGGTGGAAGAATGACAGATTTTCCGCTAGGGAAAAATACAAATAATGTGCTGTGAGGGTCGTGCCCCGGGTGCTACACGCAGGACAGAAGCCTGGGCCGAGGGAGGGAGCCCCCGCCCGCCCGGGGCCGCCGGGGCCGCGGGGGCCGCCGCGGCGATCCCCGCCGCTCTCCGCGCCCCCCCCCCCACCCCCCGCTCTCCGCGCCCCCCCCGGAGCAGCGGGAAGGAGGGGGCGGCAGAAGTTAACTTCCACCTGCCCTGGAGCCGCCGCTGCGCCGGCAGGAGGAGGCGGAGGCGGGGGCGGAGGCAGGCGGGGCAGCCGAGGACCCGGCTCTGGCAGGCTCCGAGGGTCCGGCGGGGTGTAATTCCCCCCTAATCCCCGCCTCGGCGGCGCTTCCCCGGCCGAGCCATGTCTGCGGCTTCCCCGCCATGCCGAGCCTAGCGGGGAGCGGGAGGACTGGAGGCCGGGAGGCGCACAAAATGAAGACCCTGATGGTAAGTGCATTGCCGGCCGCTGCTCATCCCGGCTCCGGCGGCGGGGAGGAGAGGAGCGGAGCGGAGCGGCGGGGAGCGGAGCGTGGCTGCCCCGGGCACCCTGCACAAGCTCCAGCCTTCCCCGGGCTGCATCCCCGCCGCTCTCCGGGATCGCGGGGACGCGAACGAAACCCCGGCGGCGGCGGCGAAGAACTTTCCGCCTGCTTTCTTTTATTCGTGTTTTGGGGGTTTTGCGTGTGTGTGTGTGTGTGTGCGTGCGCTTTAAGGAGCGTGCAGAAAGCCGATCTGCGTTAAAGGACGAGGCTGGAGGTAGCTGCGGGGGGGGGGGAACGCTACAATCCTCAGCACTCGTTAAAACGAGATGCCCGAACGGGGACGGCTGTACGGGAATGAGAGGCGCGGGGGAACCGGGCAGGCAGAGGGGAGAAGAGGTAAGGGAGCGGGGCTGGGGGAGAGGGAGCGAGGGCGGCGAGAGGCCAGCAGAAGGAAGGAGGGGGTTCCCCAATTCTGTGCTCGCACTTTTGCCGGGTCTCTGGCGACGGGAAACTTGCGGGCGCTGCCGGCAGCGCTCCGGTAGGGAGCGGTGCGCCCCGCAGAGCCCCGCGGCGGGGGGGGGGAGCCCGCTGCCCCGCAGCGCTGAGCCGCCTCTCTCTCTGCCCCCCGCAGCGCCACGGGCTGGCCGTCTGCTTGGCGCTCACCACCATGTGCACCAGCTTGTTGCTCATGTACGGTGGCATCGGCGGCGGCGGGGGCCACCCGGAGCCGCGGCGGCGGCAGCAGCAGCAGCAGCAGCAGCAGGTGGCGGCGGAGCCCAGCCGCCCGCCGGGACGCGGCCAGCACCGCCCGGCGCTCCCCGTCGGGGCCGGCCTCCTGGAGGGCTACATCAGCGTCCTGGAGCACAAGGTGAGTCCTCCGGCCGCGGGGTCACCCCTCTCACCCGGCCCTCCGTGTCCTGTCCTCCCCGGGGGCCACCCGACCCTGTCCCTGCAAAGCTCTCCTTCCTCCCCTCCGTGCGGCGGCGGGTCCGCCCCCGGCGGGAGGGGGTGCCCCGGTGCTTCGATGGCCGGGCCGGCTTGGCTGGCGTGGTGCCTGAGCCTGGCTACATGGATTAACGGGACCCGGTGTCCAGCCTGCGGTTAGGCCTTTGTGGAGGGTTGGTTTTCTTTTCGCTTGCCCGGTAGAAGATGGAGTGTTTTGTTTCTGATGTTGGATGCTAGAGGTACGCTACAAATGTTTATGATGCTATTAAGAAGGGTTAAAGAAGGAAGTTTAGTTACTGGAAGGGAAAGTCGATAGGTATGTATCTACTCTTCGCTCATTTCATATTGGGAAACTGAAGAGAAGTGTTTCCTGCACAGGTGACCTTTTCACCCTCCTGGGAAGCAGAAGTTCTCAGCTGTAGTCCCCGTGCAAGAAATTGGGGACACATCTTTAATAGTGAACAAAATGATGTCCCTCCCCTTGACACGGGAATTACCAGGCTGGGTTGTCAGACTGTAATATCCATTTACCAGAGATAGTCAGGCTAAGCTTTGGTATCTCACAGGACGGATGTAATGGCATAAAGTGAGCAAGGTGGCACATCCACGCTGAAGAGATACTCGAGCTTCAGTGATTTTCTCAGAAGGCTCTGCTTCTTGTGCAGTGTTCAGTTTGTTGCTTTTACCTGGAAGCTCCAAGGACCCCTCTCTGCCAAAAGCACAGATAATGTTTAGTACACACACTTCTTGCAGTAAAAATTTACTTTAAAAAATAAGCAATGGAAGTGAGGATCCTTAACTTTCTCATGTTTTCACATCCAGACTGACATCCATCTGAAAGATGGGTTGTCAAACAAGTAACTGATCTCAGTTTAGAGGTACTGTGTGAAGATTAGTGACTTTGATATACAGAGAGTTTTATTGTTCCTTCTGGCTCTTAACACAGGAAAGTAGCTCATGATGGTCCCTTGTAGGCTTTATTTGCTTTCTTATGTGGTTGTTCTGGAAATTCTCAGCTATAATGTCTGTATAGAAAAAGTCAGTTTGGCCATGGGGCTCCCTACTGTGGGAGGTGTTCTCTTCTAATACTTTTTGTTTTCCTGAACTTGACTGTAGTGATGAGGTATAGATATATATACACATATGATTTTTGTAAGCAGTAATAAATGAGAAGGTATCTATGGGTTTTTAGGGTGTATATGTGAGTAGCCTTCTGACACTGGTAACCTCTTACATTGATTTCTTCTGACTCCCAAACACCCTTCGTTAAGAGAGCTTAATGTTCTCTTTAAACTTAAAAGAACTATTTTGTGTTTTCCGGGGTAATTTTAATGTTTCCCTGTGTTTTGGAGAAAGCCAATCCTCTGTTTTTTTTAATATATTGTAATATATCCCAAAACCCATAGATATTCCATTTCTGAATTTCATTTCACATAGCTCATGCCTCACAGTAATAATCTGCTGAAGCTTTAATAACTTTTCCACATAACTTCTGGGGGTCAAAAAGAAGATTGTGCAGTCCCTGCTGTGTTCCCAGCTTGCTTTGTCTTATTTTAATGCACGTGAGATCATGCAGAAAGCTGTGACACTGTGGTATACAGAGCAGTGAGGACACTGTATTACCACAAGGAGATGATGGGCTCAGATTTGACTCTTAATAGTATATTTTGTTTTAGTATTTTAACAGACCCATATATTTAACATGGTTTTACAATCTCAGAATATATAGGTTTCATGCAGGGGAGAAAAAAAAAAAGGTGAATGCAAAACATTGCAGGCATTAATGCTTTGGAAAAAGAAGGATGGAGGATCGGTGATGATGAGAATAGGGAGAGAGATGGCAGGGACTGAGAAATGGTAAAAAAATTTTCAGAGAGTGTTGTTTTTGGGTGAGACACTGGAGACTGCAGAGAATACAGCTTGAATAGCAGGCAGCATAAAATTCCAGCTCAAAGTGAGAGAAAATGAAGGAATCAGGGAGGTTGAAGGGATATTAGGAGAGCTGCAAGAAGAGAGCAAGATAAAATTCTATAGCTGTGAGAAGGACATGTTATTTGAAGAGACAAGGAGGTCTGGAAGGAGATGAAAAGTACCTGTTGTATGAGGACAGCAGGCTTAGAAAGGTAAGGGGGGAATGGCTTCAGCAATGGTACGTTATTTTGATGGCACAGAGGTGACAGTGTGAAATGACAATGGATGGTACATTTTTTTCATGATACAGCTTCCTTAATTTCCCATACAGAATCTTGGGTTATCTGTCAGGCTGAATGACCTGAAGCTGAATGACCATTAAACAGAATTCACCCATGGTATGTGTTCGTGCGTGGCTGACAGGAGCAGAATAAATGTCTGGATCATTCAGATCTAGGAGCTGAAACAGGTTTTCAACTTTAGAAGGACTTTGTTTCTGGATCACATAGCTTGCTTTAATAGGAAAGCCTAGTTTCATGTTGTGGTGTTGTACCCATTTAGATGCATTTAATGAGAATATGCATATAATATGTAAAAGATATATGACAAGTACTAAAGTTATTATTAATCCATAATTATTTATCAGTGTTGACGTATGGTAATATAGAACTTTCTCTTTGGGAATTAAATTTAACAATTGTCCACATTGTGAAATATCATGTGTCACAAATATCTATCACTACTCGCAATAGAGTTCATTTAGTAGTGCTGGGTAATTGTGTATGGAGACTATTTGCCAGAAAATCAAGGTACTTAGTAAAGTACCAATGATTTTAAAATATAGCTTGTACTATTGGAATTACCGATTATTTCATTCCTTTTATTTTATATTCAGTAAGAGTTGTAGTTGCTTATCCATCCTGTGAAAATAAGCAGATAGTCTCTGAGAATACAGCTAAAATATGTTGTATTCTTTTTACTGTATCGAAGAGCCTTTTTGCAGGAGCCTGTGACTTGTTCAGATTTGTGACATTTTGTTTCTTAGCGCTTTTTTCCCCTGAATGGAGTGGCACAGATCAGAACCCACCTTCTTAGCTTTAGCTGGAGCTTTAGCCTTTTGTAGTTTAGCTGTGCAAACTTTGTTGTTGCACTGAACTCTTAAGAAAATTCCAAAATGCAGCGGATTCAGAGATTGGTTCTTGGCATTTTGCCTCTGCACGTCCCAGACCAACAACAGTTGACAGTCGTTATTGATGGGTGTTTGAAATGAACGAATGATGTCTTTTTAGTTCCTAATAGCCAGATGTTTCTATCCTGAGACCTCTCACATTTGGAATGGAAAACATGGTTTGCTGATGGTTGCTATTGAGAGGTCAAGGACTGAAACAAAGTGAAGTAGCAGCTGCCCTTCTACTTCGAGGAGCTGGAGCTGTTGCTTCTACAGAGACACATTGGCAGAGTCCAGCACTGCTTTGCTATTGCATCTGTTCTGTAATTAGGAAGGACAAGAGTCCCGGTCTGTCAAACTAACATCTTTCATGAATTCTTTGAGTGCAATCCTGAAATTCAAGAGGCTTTGTCACTGGCCTCGAGGGAAGCAGAATGTTTTTCTGTGGGGAGGCATGGGGATACGAATTTCTGTTGATTTATCATAGTGCTAGCAAGAAATTACAATGCTAATATTTTTAAAGCAATTACTGCATACAAATAAGAGACTGTTAATGAAAGTAGGAAACCTAGCACTATTCCAGAACTTGCAAGAAATAAATAATTAACCATTATATTACTATTCTGAAATGAATGCAAGAACATGTCTCTGGATAGTTAAAAAGCTTTTTACCCAGTATTGACTCAACAGTTGGAACTACGAATAAAATATGAATTTGTCACGTACGTAATTGAATAATATTTCAAACCATCAAGGATTCTGTTTCTTAGAAAATAAAAAATACCCATATCAAAATCAATCATGCAGACAAAATGTATGATTTATTATAACCACATTTAAATACCTTAAGAGAGCACTGAGAACAACATGATAATTTAAATGATCACAATGATTTCTTAACTTATGATAATGTAAATTATTATATGCAAAGAAATCTTTGTGATCACTTTACATTAATGCAGATCAGAGAATAGTGTAGTTAATGAAGTGTTTGAGGAAGAGTCATTCTGCAAATAGTGCTATAGCCCCTTAATCTCTGAGACGCAATAGGTTGTTCTGAGATGAAACTATTTTTTCTAGGATAGTAAACTTTGTGCATTTAAAATAGGAGGGACTCTCTCCACTGGGTTAAAAACTGGCTGGAGGGCCGGGCCCAGAGAGTGGTGGTGAATGGAGTTAAATCCAGTTGGTGGCCAGTCACGAGTGGTGTCCCACAAGGCTCCGTACTGGGACCTGTTCTCTTTAATGTCTTTATCAATGATCTGCATGAGAGGATCGAGTGTACCCTTGGTAAGTTCACAGATGACACTAAGTTGGGTGGCAGTGTCGACTTGCTGGAGGGTAGAGAGGCTTTGCAGAGGGATCTGGACAGGCTGGCTGGGTGGGCCAAGTGCCGGGTCCTGTACTTGAGTCATAACAACCCCAGACAGCACTACAGGCTTGGGCAAGAATGGCTGGAGCTGCCTGGCAGAAAAGGACCTGGGGGTGTTGGTCGACTGTCAGCTGAACATGAGCCATCAGTGTGCCCAGGTGGCCAAGAAGGCCAACATCATCCTGGCCTGTATCAGGAACAGTGTGGTGAGTCGGACCCAAGAGGTCATTGTCCCCTTGTACTCATCACTGGTGAGGCCCCACCTCGAGTTCTGTGTCCAGTTTTGGGCCCCCTACCACAAGAAAGACATTGAGGTGCTGGAGTGGGTCCAGAGAAGGGCAACAAAGCTGGTGAGAGGTCTGGAGCACAAGCCTTGTGAGGAGAGGCTGAGGGAGCTGGGG